>JBBPCZ010141226.1:0-20375 GCA_037974445.1 Brycinus macrolepidotus | reverse complement strand
AGAATCGTTAGAGGAACCGATAACGTCGGGAGGTGAACGATTCCGGTGCTTCGCAAAATTAGAACCGGTTCTAAATCAGAACCGGGTTTCGATTCCCATCCCTATACATGAAGTATCTATGCTGTTAAATACTTCATGTTCATGTGTGACCATGTCCACCTTCCGCTGGCTTCGTATTGACTGCCGTACAGCAGCTGAAAACATTCAAAATAAAATAAGCTACAGTATTATGGGAATTATAGTGTCTTTGCTGAACTGACAAAGCCATATGTCATATAGGCTCTGCCCTCCAATGGACTTCCCTATTGGATATTCCCCCTTTGTGCCTAAGCCCACAGCATGACATCCAGGGATGCCCAGCTTGTGCAAATTTCCCCAGGAAGCAGAAACTCAAGCATGAGCATCACTACTCGGTCGCCGCTGGCTGCCCAGTGCCGGAAGCAAGCACCTCCGCTCCTCCCCCACAACCACACCTTGCCATACCATTCAGCATATGAAGGCATGGGAGAACTTCGACGAGTCAGACAAGCGTTTTAGAAGAGAAGGATGTTCGCCAAAACCCCACTTCTGCCAGAGAGGTCGACATTAGATGACATCCCACAGGTCTTCGCTGCAGCAGCAGGTAGGGTGAGCCAGACCATGTCCATGGTGGTTGTGGAGGAGGAGGCAGACTTAAATGCACAACATAAACAACATGACTATGGTGGTACACTCACTGTACACAATGGTTAAGGGTCGTGATGCCGTTTCAGCTGACAGAGCTGACAGAGCTTGAAACGGCCCCGGTAGTGGTTCAGTGGGGGATACAAGGTGTGGCGGTCAACAGCGGCAGGGAGTGGCGGCTGACTGAAGGCACAAGACAAACACCTGCTACTGGATGTGCCTCTGCGCTGCGACATGCTTTTTGGCGAAGAAGCAGTTGGAGAGAGACGAGATGGCATGCTTGGCAGGGGCTCTCCTCGCTCCCAACCTTAATTTCCAATACATTCATCCATATTTTATGTTTCCAGATTGTATAGTGTACATTTTATACTTTATTGTTGGTATAGTTCTTATTCTATTCTATTGTTTTTTTTTAATTTTCGCTGCTCTTACCTGTACTGTCCACTTTCTGCTGTGACAATGCAAATTTCCCACTTGTGGGACTAATAAAGGTTTATCTTATCTTAATCAGCAGACAGCCAGACAGCTGTCAACGTCAGCCAACTGACATCACGCCAGAGCCAACTGCCTCATTCCACTTTCTGTAGCTGCCCTCCTAAGTGGCAGAGGACGGAGGAGAGAGCAAAACTCTTTTCTAATAAAGGTTATTCGAGATCCGGATCCTGACATTACTTTCTCTCAGAAAGAGCTTTTTCATCTTCTGTTTCTCACTCTCACAACCCCCTCCTTGCATGCTGGCAGCGTGAGTGGAGCGGAGGGCCCCCCTCCCCTTGTGCATGCTGCACTGGCGCGCACACAGCACTTTCTATCTGCCCCCCTCTCCTCTGTTAGTGGGTCAGGAGAGCAGGGGGGATATTTTTCTCCGCTAATCTGCTCGCCTGCTCTCACTGTTTTACTCCGCTTGGCAAGAGCTTTGTTCAAATCTCAGCCCATGGTTAAAGAACATGCTGAGGCGAGGCTATGCGCTTCAGTTCAAAAGCAAACCACCCAGCTTCAACTGAGTGGTTCAGACTTTGCTGACCAATCCCGCGGGGCTCAATTAAATTCAATTCAATTTTATTTATATAGCGCTTTTTACATCCAATGTTGTCACAAAGTAGCTTTACGCAATCCATGTCTCAGACCCTAGTGAGGAAGCCAAGGGCAACAGAGGTGAGGAAAAACTCCTTAAAGCTGGAGGAAGAAACCTTGGAAGGAACCAAGACTCAAAAGGGGAACCCATCCTCCTCTGGTCGACCTGGAGAGAGAGAGAAAAACTAAGAATTGGGAAATTCTTAGTTTTTCTCTCTCTCTATTGGGAAAACTAAGAATAGAAGGCCTTAGTGTATAGCTTGATCATTGTATCTCAGTTGAGTTTCAAACGTGATTCGGAAGAGTATTTCAGAGCTGGGAGGTTTTACATGAAACAGCTCTTCCCCTGCTGTAGCTTTCATAATTCTGAGGATGAGTAAATACCCAGCGCCTTGAGATATACGTGTAGCGTGGAAGTTCATAGCAAGAGATAAGTTCATGGAGGTATTCGGATACAAGGACATTCAGGGTTTTATATGTCAATAGTAGAATTTTATAATCAACATAATATTTGATCGGAAGCCAATGAAGTCTTGATAATATTGGGCTAACGTGGCCGAATTTCCTGGTTCTAGTGAGGACTCTAGCTGCTGCATTCTGGACTAGCTGAAGCTTATTTAGGTTCCTGTTGGAGCAGCCTGACAGCGAGCTGTTACAATAATCGAGTCTGGAGGTAATAAAGCAGTGGACTAATTGTTCTGCATCATGGAGGGATAGTGTATTTCTTAACTTGGCAATATTTTGTGGATGAAGAAAAGCTACTTTAGTAACAGTACATATATGTGCGTCGAATGAAAGATCAGGATCCATAGTGACACCAAGATTTTTTACAGCTGACATTGGAGAAGCTGAGGAACCAGTAAGATCAAGCATTATACCTGACAGTTTGTTTCTAGCAGCTTTTGGACCTAGAAGAAGGGCCTCTGTTTTATCTGCATTGAGCAAGAGAAAGTTATCTGACATCCAGTCTTTTATATCTTTAACGCAGTACTCAATCTTATTTAATCTATCCTTTATCGTCTGGGTTGGCAGAGATATAAAGTTGTGTGTCATCTGCGTAGCAGTGGAAGCTAATCCCACGTTTTTGGATAATCATACCTAATGGCAGCATGTACAAAGTAAATAAAAGGGGTCCTAAGACAAAACCTTGCGGGACACCATGTTTTACTTTGGTGTGCGCTGATGATTCCCCATGAACTCTTACAAACTAATAGTGGTCGGTCAGGTATGATCTAAACTAGGATATGGCTGTTTCAGTGAATCCAACCAGGTTCTCTAGTCTGTCTAATAGAAAGTCAATGGTGTCCAAAGCTACACTAAGGTCAAGCAAAACCAACAAAGAAACAAATCCTTTGTCAGCAGACAGTAAAAGATCATTTACTATCTTTATTAGGGCTGTTAAGGTGCTGCAATGAGGCCGGATCCCAGATTGGAATTTTTCATATATGCAGTCCTTATGCAGTAGCGAACATAACTGTTGGGCCTAGACTTTCTATCTAGATCTAAAATCTAATCTATAGAAATGGTAGATTGGAAATAGGTCGATAATTTGAGAGCTCACATGGATAAAATTTTGGATTTTTCAACAGAGGCTTAATAACTGCTAGTTTAAAGGCTTCTGGTAGATAACCAATCCTAAGTGAGGAGTTAATACTGATAGGACAGGACCGATAATTATTGGTACATCGAGTGTACAGGTAGAAGATTTTGAAGAGAGAATAATTATATTGAGTTCTGCTTGTTGAACTGGATTAAAAGAGGTCAGTCTTTCTATTACAGTTTTGAACAGTATCTGCGTTGGCTGTATCAGGCAGCAGCTGTGGTGTAAAACTTCTAGTTTGAATTTCTAGTCCAATTACTTCAACTTTATTGTAAAAAAAAAAAAAGCCCATAAAATCATCACTAATATAGTTTGCAGGTACCTGTGATTCTGCACCTCCTTGGTTCCTAGTTAGTTTAGAAATAGTACTAAACAGAAACCTGGGATTATTTTTGTTAGCTTCAATGAGGGATGATAAATAGGCTGAGCATGCCGTGATAAGTGCTCTGTTGTAGTCTCTAATGCTCTCCTTACAGGCGGACTGTAAAGATTCCAGCTTGATTATTTGCCATTTACGCTCTAGTCTTCAAACATTTTGCTTTAAAGCATGTGTTGTACCAAGCAGCGAACTTTTTCTGTCTGACTATTTTTAATCTTAGAGGTACAACAATCTATTGTGTATCAAAGAGAGTCATCTAAGCACTGAGGTTGATATGTCTGGGAGGTTTTCAATAAAACCATGAGCTGTGGTGGATGTTACTGTACAACTAATACAAAAGTGAGGGGATGTATTTACATTGTTCATACAGTCATGGCCAAAAATATTGGCACCCCTGCGTTTATGTCAGAAAATGCACCACTTCTCCCAGAAAATTGTTGCAATTACAAATGCTTTGGTATTGTCATGTTTATTTCTTTTGTTGACACTGGAAGAACACAAAAAAGCAGAGGAAAAAAACCCAAACCTGAGACATTCCACACAAAGCGTCAAAAATGAGCTGGACAAAATTACTGGCACCTTATCAGAATTGTTAGAAAGAATTGTATTTTAAGCATGTGATGCTCCTTTAATTTATAATTAAACTCACCTGTAGCAATTAACAGGTGCTGGCAACATGGAAATTTCCACTTGCAACCAGTTAACATGGAGAAATGCTGACTCAATCTTGTTTTTGAGTGTCTGTGTGTACCACACTGAGCATGGAGAAAGAAAGAAGAGCAAAGAATTGTCTGAGGATTTTGAGAACCAAAACTGCAGAAAAGCGTGGACAATCCCAAGGTTACAAGTCCATCTCCAGAGATCTTAATGTTCCTGTGTCCACTGTGCGCAACACTGTAAAGACGTTTATAGCCCATGGCACTGTAGCTAATCTGTAGCAATTGATGAAATGTTACAACGAAGAATTGTTCGAATAGTGGATAAAGAACCTTGATCAACTTCCAAACAAATTCAAGCTGACCTGCAGGCATAGGGTACAACAGTATCAGCTTGCACTATACGTCGCCATCTGAATGAAAAGGGACTCTATGGCAGGACACAGAAACATAAAAAAGCCAGATTGGAGTTTGCTAAAACTTACCTGTGGAAGCCACAATCCTTCTGGGAGAATGTCCTCTGGACAGATGGACAAAAATAGAGCTTTTTGGTAAGCACATTATTCTACTGTTTACCAAAAACAAAAAGAAGCCTTCAAGGAAAAGAACACAGTCCCTATAGTCAAACATGGAGGAGCTTCACTGATGGTTTTGGGGTTGCTTTGCTGCTTCAGGCACTGGATGTCCTGACTGTTTGCATTGTATTATGAAATCTGAAGACTACCAAAGAATTCAAAAAGCTGGGTCTCAGCCAGAGGTCATGGGTCTTACAGCAGGGCAATGACCCAAAGCACACTTCAAAAAGCACCCAGAAATGGTTTGAGACAAAGCACTTGAGAGTTCTGAAGTGGCCAGCCATGAGTCCAGATCTAAATCCTATAGAGCACCTGTGGAGAGATCTAAAAACAGCAGCTGGGAGAAGGAACCCTTCAAATCTGAGAGACCTGGAACAGCTGGCAAAGGAAGAGTGGTAAAAAATTCCAGTACAGAGATGTAAAAGATTCATACAGAAAGTGATTACAATCAGTTATTTCTTCCAAAGGGTGTGCTATAACGTATTAAGTTGAGGGTGCCAATAATTTTGTCCTGGCCATTTTTTAAGTTTTGAGTGGAATGTCTCAGATTTGTTTTTTTTTCTCTGCTTTTTTGTGTTCTTCCAGTGGCAACAAAAGAAATAAACATGACAATACCAGAGCATTTGTAATTGCAACAATTTTCTGGCAGAAGTGGTGCGTTTTCTGACATAAATGCAGGGGTGCCAATATTTTTGGCCATGACTATATGTAATGAGGTAGTGATCTGAGATTATTTTGGTCTGTGGAAGAATAGCCATGTTAGCCAAATTAACACAAAGATTTAAGATTAAATCAAGAGTGTGACCGCAGCAGTGAGAAGACACTGTTACATTTTGAGTAAAGCCAACTGTATCTAGAATTGAGGCAAATACAGATTTCAATTGATCCTGTTCTTTTTCAAAGTGGGTATCAAAATCACAAACAATTATTATTTTAATCGCTGTGTACTGCTAAATTTGCTAAGAAACAACTAAATTCTTGTAAGAACTCTGAATACGTCCCTGGTGGCCTGTAGACAGTAATTAGAGAGAAAGAGATCTTCTCCATATCTAGATTAGTTATGTTAAGGAAAAGAGTTTCAAAGGACGTGAACGTAAACTTTTCTGATTAATACTTAGGGCACCTCTGTAATTGGTTCCTGTGCGTAAAGGCTAATATCACGTGCCGAATAACTGAATTACCTATAACCAGAGCAATGGCCGATTCACTGAGCGGGGCAAACCTGTTTGACATGTGAATGCGTGGAGGAGAGTGGTGCTCACATGGGGAAGCTCTTGCACGAGGGAGAGCTTTTCAACAATGCTGCCAAATTGTCACCCAACTGCCCTGTTCTACAGGCGGAGTTCAGGGCATGCCATCTCCCCCTAAGGCACCCGGAGTTGCTAGCAACAAGCTTGACTCTCGCCTCTTATCCCTAATTAACACCCGGATGCCCTCCTCTGACTCTGAAACCTTCTCCGGCTGAACTAAACATGCCGCACTCAGAACAGACAAGGTGCTTAGCGAACTCCATACTGAAACTTACCGTTGATCCGTCTAATCTTCTCTGGGTCTGTGGATTGATGCCATTGTTGACCAATGAAAATAGTTTAAATAAACGTAAAAATTTTGGGTTAACTCACTAGTATTTTGTAATTAATGACTAGAACAAAATACAAACAACATCAAAGCAACGCCGAAATGGCAAGCAGCCACGGCACCCTTGGACCAAACGTCACTGGAACTACTGTCATGGAAGGCAGCGCTCCTGTTGGCGTTGGCATTCGTGTAGTGAGCAGGCGATTTATGAGCTCTTTCTGACCATCTATCCTGTCTTTCTATTCAGGAGGATGGCAGAAACCAAACTGGACGTTTGGCAACCACATTTCTGTCTAGGGTTACTGTGGTGAGGGCTTTCCATCCGACCCCCGCCACGTGAATATGAAGGAGGAGTGGCTTCACAGGTTATGTCCGGTGCGTGTCTTAACGCAGTATATGGGTCGCACAAGAAGTATTAGGCAAAGGGCCTCTCATGCGCCAGGGGCCCGCAGGAGAGCAGTGTCTACACAACGACTCGCGCACTGGTTGTACAAGGCTATTTTTAGAGTTTGTAAGGAGGTACCTTGTGCACCACCGGTTAACGTGCAGGCTCATTTGATCCACGGTATAACGGCATTGCCGGCTCTTTTTACTAGACTGCTAGTGGCACCTCTGAGGTACCCTTGAGCAAGGTACCGTCCCCACACACTGCTCCCCGGGCGCTGTGTCCCTGGCTGCACGCTGCTTCACTTGGTGAATGGGTCACATGCAGAGGAACAGAATGCAGATGACAGAATGGTCACTTTACACTTTTTACAACGATGGCTGACATCTGCATATTTATGCTCAACCTCTTAGAGGGTTGCGGATTTAAAAGACATAAAAGTGATTTAGAAGTTTTGCATTTAGTATTGTTATAGAGCCTACATTTTTTTTGAAAAATTACATTTTTAAGAACATTTCAAAATAGAAAAAAGTCACATTGAATTTTTGCTGACAAACCTACCCTTCTCCTTCCTCCGCTCACTGCCGGCAGCGGTGCGGGTCCGCAGGCCATTATCCTGGCCTTCCCCTGCATTGGCGTCACGGCCCAGGTCCTCGTCCTCACTCTCTGGCTCCTGTTTGATAAGCTCATTGGGCCGCTGCTGCTTCTTCCGCACAAAGAGTGCACCTGCTGCCAGGGGCATACTGGGTGGGGGCACATACTCGATGCCTGGATCAATCACACCCTCAGCGTCCAGCTCCTCATCATCTGGAGTTACACATGTTGCATTATTACGTATAATATATATGTATCGCTTTTGACTGGATAGGAACAGGCAAACATCACTAGTCAGAAAACTCTATAGGGAACATCTATAATAACAATCTATGGGAAATATGCCTTTAAATATGCCTTTATTGAGCAATACTGTCATACTGTCACTAGTAACTGCAATACTGAGCATCACAGCTGTAAGCAGTGTTGCAGGGTCTCACCGTGGAACAGT
Source organism: Brycinus macrolepidotus (assembly GCA_037974445.1). Classification (NCBI taxonomy): domain Eukaryota; kingdom Metazoa; phylum Chordata; class Actinopteri; order Characiformes; family Alestidae; genus Brycinus; species Brycinus macrolepidotus. Next base: position 12,423 of record JBBPCZ010141226.1, on the reverse strand, counting down.
GCCTGAGGGGGCATGACGTCAGGAATAAGGTCCGCCTCTGAAAGCAAGCTGGGCGTGGCCGAGTGAGAGGCAGGAGTTCCTGGTGCAGAGAAATCTGGTGAGGGGGACGGTGATGGCGACGTGAGGGGTGTTCTGTCTGATGAACTGAGCGAGGAGAAGTCGATGACCTCGCCTCTCTCCAGCAGCAGGTCGGGCCGCTTGCCACGGCTGCCCGGTTTGACGGGTGTGGAGGATGTGCTGCGGTCCAGAAAGCCGGCAGCCTCTTTCTGTGCCCGACGAATGTCCTTGGCCTCCTGCGTGCGAGAGCGCTTCTCTTTCAGCTGCATGGCGCTTTCCACCGGATTACGCCCTCCACGCTTTCGCAGGCCCTCCACTGTGATGGTGGGGTCGAGACACGGCTTGGACACAGCTGGAGGGAGACAGAGACAAAAACAAATGCTTAAAATGTCTCAACACTAACAACTGTGTCTTAATCCAGCACTTGCTGAAATTGTGTTTTATTCCACTTGTGCTATGAGAACTAAGATACAGCTTTGAATATGTAATGTGCAGTAAATAGGTGAAATCTAATATGGTTGCCAATAAACTGTGCAGTGTGTAGGGATCCCAACACTGGATAAAAAAAAAAACATAAAACTGACCCAAACATTATTACCAAGCTACTACATGACCCAAATATAAATGGTATGTTGATTTGCCAATTGCCATTTTTAGAATTATTTCTTAGTAAAGAGACCTGTAACACTTCAGTGAAGGCGGGTATTCGTAAGGGTACATGACACATACATACAACTTCCATGATAACTGACTTAAATATACATCAACATTTATAAAGACTTTTTCTAAGTGTCGGTTGTCATAACATATTCTAAGGTGAAATTACATCAAAATTAACTAAAGCAGGCCTTAAGACAATCAGCACTTATTGGAATAAGTCTTTATTGGCTTTATTTTTAGCTTCACCTCCAAGTGTTACCAAAAACAGAGGAGAACACTCTCAGGTACCACTGGAATCTGTTGCTAACAATCTTGATCAGGCACGAAAAACCATAAACTGAAACTTCAAAGGACTGATGATCAAAGGCAAATGCACAGTTTCAGTTTTCTTATACTAAAAGTTTTGGTACTTTGTGCAGTGGATAGAAACGCCCCACCAACAAACCGTCCTACCTTTGGCCTTGAGAGCTGCTGTAGTGGTCTTTTCCCCATCTGGCCTTAGGGTTGGCGGCCGGTTTTGAACCAGCTTCCACCATCCAGGCTCCCCAAACTCCTGGGCCCCCGAGCGGAAAAACGTTGGGCTGCCCACAGACAGGCATCCCGCTACCGTGCTCCACCAGGTGGACGTCTTCTTTCTGAGCATGGGTAGAAACAAAAAACGGAAACCATTTAGTACAGGGTGCAGGAATGTGGACTTGTGTGTAGTTTAAGCCAGACATGTAGGCAGAAAGTTTTACTACTAATAATAACTAGCAAATGTGTGGCTGCAAGTACAAAACAAGCTCAACCAAAAAACACTTTCTGTTTATGTCATGATTACAACCTGTGAAGGACTCCGGCCACTAATCCCTAGACGATTATAACTCTCACTGTTGACAACGCTGACCAATCAACTCAAAGGCTATTGATTTGACTGACCAACACAGAAAAAATGCTCATTATGGAGGGTATTTGACCGCTTCAGGTTGAACACAGAGCACTTGGAGCTCTCCACACCAAAGAATGGTAAAGCAAGTAAAGTGACAGTAACAATGTAACTATACATAGTAAAAATGTAACTATACCAATACCCTCATCCCAACTGTAGACGATCGGAAAAGACGTTTGGACACAGATCAGGCTTTGATGGCTGCTGTCATACAGTGTTACCTAACAACCTAGTACTAGATTGTGTGAATATTTAGGCCTATGGTTTGTACAATATTTGTGACTTAACTGGTAGGCCACAATGCACAAATTAGATTTCTTTCCAAACTGTCACTTTAACACTACTTTCACAGCCTTTTATGAGCAGCTACATGTCTGACTGACTCTGCTTCACTCACCTGGTGCCCAGCAGGAAAGTCCAATGTCGACTGATGAACGCACAGATGTCCTCCTTCCACCTGAAGTAGCCTTGTCGGCCCGTGCCCTCCAGGGAGAGGTTATACATGGCCAGCATCACAACCTGCACACAGACAGACCATGGTATAATAGTACTGCTTCTATAATTAATTAATCTATCAGCTAACTAATTGGACAGTTATGCCTTCTGCCATTTCAGCAAACTGAGAAGAAACACAAGATATTGAGATATTCATTAGTTGCAACTAAATGTGTAACCTACATCCCCTCCAACAGACAAGTACCTAAGCAAACCAACCCCACCGGCATTGAAGTCAGGCGAGATGACTAAAAGATCTATACTGGAAAAGCAGCCCTTTGGAGCGTTAGACATTCCTTAGCAAATCACATGTGCACACAGAAGCACAAACCTGCTGCCAGGTAAGTCGCATCCTCTCAAAGCTTTCTTTGCCATCGTCGGAGCAGTCCAAGCAGACAAACTTGAAAAAGTTGTCTCCTTTCAGGTAGCTAGGCTGCTCTCCACGAAGCTGGGCTGAATGACAGAGAGAGATTAAATGAAAGATATGAAGACACGGAGCTGAGACCAGATGCACCTTTTCTTTCAAGGACAGACTTTATTTGAGATCACAAAATTGCCAGTTGTATCTAATCTCATAGTGTGACTTTTCAGTTGAGCTAGCAAAAAGCTGAAGTAATGATCAAATGTCTTATAGCTAAAAGTTTTCACCAAAGCCTGCAGTACTAATACTTAGGTAAAGATATTCTGTAGATTCAAAACTAAATGAAGAATATCCAGTGCACTCATACAATCCCAAAACGCACTGCAATACTTGTGTACACATAATGTACCCTAGTATACGTCAAACATCTACATTTAAGTAGTAGCAAGGTAAGTAGTAGCAATTAGCATCCATGTTGTCCTATAATAGTGTCCTCTATAGTGTTCGAATATATGGGACAGTTATTATGGGGCCATGTCTGTCCCCTATAACAGTGTCCTATATATTGCTATAATATAATAAATAGTAAGTAGTGGACCATGTCTGTGCCCTAAAATAATCAAGTTTATTTTTACAGCCCCTAATCATAAACAAATGTGATTCAATGTGCTTTACAGGAGTAGAAAAAAAAAAGTAAGCATAAAAATAGTAGGAAGTAACAAAAAAATAAAAGAACATTTTTGTTTTCTCTTTATTAAAGTCCAGTGATTAGGGTCCCCTTCTGTTCCCTATGATAGTGCCCACCATAGTGCTTATTTTCTAAAGTAGGAAAGAGCAAACAGGATAGGAGTGGCCGGTATGATTACACATCACAACACACTATTCTACTTACACTGTGAATATCGTCATGACCTCTTCAGCACAAAAACTCAGTGTGCAGTAACTGCATAAACTGCACATTATTATCTATCATTCCAATGCCTTTTTGAAATGTGGTACCACTATTTTGTTCTGTCTGATCCAACTTGTCTCTATACCTCAGATAAATCCAAACTATCAAGATAAATTGTGTGTATTTAGGTTTTTCTAAGGTTTACTTTATGCACAGGCACTCTACAGGCCCCTCACCAGAAGGGATCCATTTGTGACATTTGTCACAGTAGAAGGACATTTCTTCGTTCCAGCTGCCCTCTCCATCCTCGCCCATGTCGCTGTTTAGAGAGTCACCGCTCTGGTCGTGGGAGAGGTCCACAGAAGCCTGGTCCTCTGACTCCACGATTAACAGGGTCTCTCCCTCCACCTCACCCTCTTCCAAGCCTTCTGAGGCAGACGTGCACATTGCCTCCTCGTCCTGTCCCAACAGGCCCCTCTGGTCACCGCTGTCCATGCTTTTATCTGAGGGTGAGAAAACACAGACAGGGTTTTGGAAAGGTCAGTCCTCTATGGAGCAAGCATGTTATGACTGTGCTGTGTCTTGTCACTGTATTTTAGTGTATTTAAACTTACCCAATTTCTTTACAACAGTTATTTCAGTATATTTAGTATTAGTAATCTGTGCCTTCTCCAACCATGCGGGTTGAGAGAGTTATTTCTGTGAGAGAAACTTGTTTCCTTTGTTTACAGCTCTTGGCTTGGGCTGGCCACATCCTGCTAAAAGGGGAAAAGAGCATAAAGGAGTGGGCAACTTTCTGGTGAGCAGCAGAGGAGGCGATACAAACCACATCTTCCTTCCGTCATTACAGGCAACATGAGATCACTGGACAATAAGACAACAGAGAATTTTGTTAATGCAGTTTCATGTGCTTTACGAAAACATGGCTTTATGAGCATATTCCTGACTGCAGCCTGGACAATGAGCTGTTAGGAGTGCCCAGAGAGTTCTCACATGTGATTGCCATTGTTGTTTATATTCCTCCATTGGACAATGTGACAACACAGTGTGTCGCATCCACTCTCCGACCGCGAGACTCCAGACAAGGCACCCAGACGCTTTCATCCTCATCTCTCTGAACAGAACACTGTGTACCTTCACACAGTTTGTAAACTGTCCCACCAGAGAAAACAAGACACTAGACTTGCTGTATGCTAATATCAAAGAGGCATACAGCTCCACTGACACTGGTAAAGAGGCAGCCAGCCAGTGTCAGGACAGTGAGGGAGTGGTCAAAGGAGGCCAGTGCAGTCCTGCAGGACTATCTGAAGACTATGGACTGGGAGGCTCTGTATGAGCCCCATGGAGAGGACATTGATAACTTCACAGACCGTGTCACAGAGTACATCAACTTTTGTGATAATAACACTGTACCAGTGAAATCCGTACGCTGCTTCCCCTAAATAAGTCATGGGTCATCGAAGTCAGCAAAGCCCTCCTGAATGAGATGAAAGAAGAATTCAGGTCAAGTGACAGAAAGTCAGCCAAGGAGGCAAGACATGCTCGTCTGTGAAGTTAAAAGAGAGAAAGGAGAGCTACAGGAGAAAGCTGGAGCAAAGGCTCCAACAGAAAACAGCAGGTATTTGTGGAGGGGCATGAAGACAATCACAGACTTCAAGTCCAGCAACCAGGGGAATAATGGTGACATGGAGAGGGCCAAAGAGTTAAACCTGCTTTTTAACAGGTTCGACAGCAGGTCTCATCTCAGCGTCTCCTCCAGCTCCAGCATGATCCTCATGGCACCCAGCACTCCTGCTACTGGGTTTTGTTGACTGGTGTGAGCTGAATCAGCTGCAGCTCAGCATCAACAAAACCAAAGAACTGGTGGTGGACCTGAGAAGATCACAGTCTCCTGTCACTCCCCTGTCCATTAGGGGGGTGGATGTGGAGATTGTTCAGGAATACAAATATCTTTGTGTGCACATTGACAACAAGCTGGACTGGACAAAGAACTCTCTGGCCACATACAAGAGGTGTCAAAGTAGGCTGTATTTCCTACATAGACTCCGATCTTTTAGAGTTTGCAACACCATGTTGCAGATGTTATATGAGTCTGCAGTGGCCAGGGCCATTTTCTACACTGTGGTGTGCTGGGGTGGCAGCAAGTGGCAGACACCAAGAGACTCACCAAACTGATCAAGAAAGCTGGATTGGTGGTGGGGGAGGAACTTGACAGTGTGGAAACCACGGCTAAAACATTGAACATTGTCTAGACTTCAGTCCATCATGGACAGCGCTGATGACCCACTCCACAGTGTGGTGGCAGAACTGAGAAGTACCTTTAGCCACAGACTCACCATCATAAAGTGCTCCTCCGAACGCCACAGGAAATTCTTCTTTCCCACTGCCATCGGACCCTACAACTCCTCTCTCTGTCACACATCCACACAATAATCTGTGCAATAGCCTGATGCTACTGTTTTGTGCAATTTCTTACCGGATTTAAATCACTAACATTATGTGTGTCAATATGCGCATTATCATCCTGCTATAATTTGCAATATTGTGCAATGTTCTTATTGGGTGCTAAAACATTTTCAATATGTGCAATTTCTTATTATGTGCAGCAGTGTTACCATGTGCAGTATCATGTGAAGTTTTCTAACTGGATGCTAAATCATTTAATTATGTGCAATATCTTATTATGTGCAATAGTTTTACCATTTGAAATATCACTACTTATGTCTGTCACGGTTCTGGCCTGCGGCCACTAGAGGCCGCCAGTGACCTGCTCTTCGGACAGCCACAGCTGACCCGACTTTAAGTTGATTATTGTTTGTCTGTCAGCCCATTGTTTCTGCCCTGGTCCTTTGTCTGTCTAACCTTCACCTTTCCCCTGTGTGTGCCTATCTCTACCCCTGCTTTTTGCCCCTGTATCGGCCCTCGTGCCTGGTTTCGTTTTCCCCCGTGTAAATAAACCCTTAAGTATGGAAGTCCGCGCCTGTGCCTCCTTCCTTGATGGGTACGCACCCGTGACAATGTCAGTATTACTTATATACTACTACTCTCTACTTCATGCAATAATGTACTTCTAACCCCTACTTGTGTCATTAGGAATTCACTCAACTGTAAGTTACTTATCTGTTTTCTTTATACCCAGCATTTGTGTATATAGCACAGTGTATTTCATTTTGAGGTTTTTCTACAGATTCTTTTATCGGATTTGGATTGGATTTATTTAGATTTTATATTTTATGTTCTTGTCTCTGTGTGTCTGTGCAGTCATAAAATAAGCAATTTCCTCTAGGATCAATAAAGTTTTTTGGATTCTGATAAAATTAGACCACTATCATAATTAGGGGCCATTCTAAAAAGTGAGTGCCCATTATTTTTGTTTAGCGTGTCATACTAGGCCCTCAAAGCCTTCTATATTGTACTACTACAATGTAATTTTCCACTCGTTATTGCGTAGTTTGTAGACAGTCCCTTAGATCTCATAGCAGTTCGAAAGCATACAATAGTTCTTTGCTGAAGAACTCTCTCATTTTTGAGGAACTATTTACTACCCTTCATATTCCCAGTGTTGGTGGAATCGTGTGACTGGGGAGTCCTAACTAGTGAGTAGAAGTGGACATGACTAAACTGTGGAAGAAACTGTGGGGAAAAACTCAAGGAAAAAGAAAGCAAAGTTGAATAAATTTGCTAGCACTGCTTTCTGCTTAGTAATAAAAGTAATTTCTTTACCTGGTCAGGTAGGGTCTTCAGGACCCTTTGGCTGCCTCAGCTTCCTGTCGAGTTCGTTCAACCACAAGCTCTCTAGTCAGCTGGATCTGATCCTCGAGTGCACACAGGTTCTCGCGCTTCCGCTCCAAACGCTCCAGATCTCGCAGCACTCCTTCATGCAACCTCTGTGACAAAAACGGACAGCTGAGTTACCTGTCAACTGAAAATAGGCACCTAAAACTGTCCATTACATACAACTTGAAAATTCAAGTCACTGCAGCAAATGAGAGTAAAGTTGAGCAACCACAACCGTCTGCATTCGGGACACACAAAAAAGACAATACTGCTTTTCAGTTCATGGAGGAGCTCAGTATCAGGGTGAGGGCAGTCAGGATTTTTATCCTTAAAGGCTTTTTTTAGGACATTACTGTCCTAAAAACAAATTAGCATCTCTGGTTTGCTGGTTTAAAAAAAACGTCTGTAACAGTCTGGAAAACATTGTCATCTTTCTTTGAAACAAAAAACACAGATTAAAAATTTAACTAGGAGTAGATCAGAATCAGGAGCGAGTTTATTAGAGGGACAGCTCAAAAAAGTCAGAGAGGCGAGATTGCGTTGGTTTGGACATGTGCTGAGGAGAGACTCTGAGTATGTTGGGAGAAGGACGCTGAGGATGGAGCTACCAGGTAAGAGGAAAAGAGAAGGGCTAGTAGGAGGTTTATGGATGTGGTGAGGGAGGACATGCAGGCAGTTGGTGAGAGAGAGAGGAAGATGTAGAGGAGAGAAGGAAAGGGAGACGGTTGATCTGCTGTGAAGACCCCTGATCCGGAGCAGCTGAAAGCAGAAGCAGCATTTTTTTAAGACATTATTGTCCTGAAAACAAATTAGCATCTTTAAAGTAAAGTCAAGTGAAGTGGCCCCTTACAGTCACGTGTGAACACAGCACACAGTGTGAACAATGTAAAATTCTTTCTCTGCTTTTTAGCAGTGGGCTGCCACCAATGAGGGGTGCCTGGGGAATAGTGTGTGGGGACTGCACCTTGCTCAAGGGTACCTCAGTGGTGCCACTAGCAGTCCTGGGATTCGAACACACAGACCTTCTGATTGCAGGGCAACTCCCTAACCACTAGGCCACTAGTTGCCCCAGTTATTAATTTATTTTTTTTTAAACCATGAAATTAGAATACAAAAATGTGAAATCAGAAAGTTTCTAACATTATGAACTCTACAGTGAAAGGATGATTATGTCTTTGTTAAATTTGCTTTTCTGTGAATAAAAACAGTACTTTACAAGATCACAACAAGTGAAAGTGGCCTAGGCTGTGTCCAGAACCACATACTGTCTTTCTAAATATTAGTATGTACTAAGAAAGTGGTCATGTGCACAACCATTAATAGAACATTATCTAGTGAAGTGTGGATCTTACAGTAGTATGTAGTTTTGGACACGCTGCTATTCCTCCATCTGATATTCTGTTTTTATTTATACCCTATTTTTTATGACTCTGCATTTATACCCTATTTTTTATGACTCTGCATTTAACCCATTCACCAAGTGAAGCAGTGGACAGCCACGAACACAGCACCCGGGGAGCAGTGTGTGGGGACGGTACCTTGCTCAAGGGTACCACAGTGGTTCTACTGGCAGTCTTGGGATTCGAACCCACAACCTTCTGATTGCAGGGGCAACTCCCTTACCACCAGCTGCCACAAAATTCTTAATCCTTTATCTAGCAACAAGCTGTAAGAACTGATGTTTCCCCCTCAGATTAGTGTCTCCTTCTCTGTTCATATTAGTGCAGGATCTACAGGGTGAGTTGACTCTGTAGGCTTTATCAACACACAAACACAGAAAAACGGTCTTTTTTTATTTTTAATAAAATGTCTACATTTACTTTGTATCCCCCTGTAAGGAGGTCTAAGTTTTAAAGTTTCTTGCTCTATTACACATAAAACCACTCTGAATAGCTTTGTTTACGTCTCAACCTCGTTCAAATGTTCCGTTCCACCTTAAACAGGGCAGCAGACCCTAACTGCCCACCCATTTAAGGTGGAACGGAAAATTTCAAGTAAGAAGCCTACTTTATCTTGGAAAGCTGTGGGGTTTAGCTGCCGGCTAACTCGCTTTTACCTGTCGGTCCCAGTTCTGCTTAACGTGAACCCCCACCACCGTGCTGACAGTCAGGACTACAGACACTCCGAGAACTACTTTAGAAGCCGTAGACATATTTAAAAAAACATTACTGGGCAGCTCAGCAGTCATAGAACGAGCCTAGCCACGTTCCTCACGGGACAAGTTCTTCTTTAAGGTGTAACGGCGGTGAGAACCTCAACGTTACGGAGCTTCACCGCCACCTGGTGTTCACATGAAAGCTGTCACAAAGTCAGCATTTTGGCACCTTAAAAAGAGCAGAAGTTTGAGACTTTGTGTCCAAACAAGACTTACTAAAGCCAAGAAAACTAACTAACTAAAACCAAGAAAAGAGCTCACATCACTCCACTCTTGCACTGATCGCAGTTCGATACAGAATTGATTTCAAAGCATTACTCGTTGTGAACAAGTCACTCAATGGGTTGGGTCCTAAATACATCTCTGATATGTTTGAAGTATATATCAGACCTGCAGGAGCTGATCAGCTAGTGGTGAGAAGATCTGAGACTAAACATGGTGAAATGGCATTTAGTCACTATGCAGCTCACTGCTGGAACAAACTGCCCATCAATATCAGATCTGCAGCAACTGCAGCTTTAAAAAGCTGCCAAAAACTGTGCTATTCTCCTCTGCCTTCTTTTGAACATTTGCACTTCTGTTGCAGTTTCAGTTTTCTTTTATGTATTATTTTATTTTGTTGATCTTTCCCATTATCTTATTCTATTTTATTTTATTTTATTTTCTATTTCTGTAAAGCACATTGAATTACTTGAAGTTCAAATTCAAAACTTGAACTTGAAATCTAGCCGTTTTATTAAAAAAAAAAATAATAAAAAAAAGACCATTTCTTCTGTGTTTGTATGTTGATAAAGCCTACAGAGTGACATCTGGGTCAGATGTTACCTTAATCCCATCATTTATGCTTACGCTCCAGCTCGCTTCCTCCGCTGCTCCAAGGAACATCGTCTGGCTTTGCCATCCCTACACACAAGGAGAACCCAGTCCTGACTCTGCTCTTTTGTGGTTCCCCGCTGGAGGAATGAGCTGTCTAAGCTGATAAGATCTGCAGAATACCTCTCTATCTTCAAACACCTCCTGAAGACTCATCTATTCAGAGATCATCTCCTTTCCTAATGCATTATCTATCTTCTTGCACTACTCTTACATAAAGATTTAGCACTTAGTACCCTGGTTCTCACACTGTCTTGAAACTTGAATGTTTCCACATATTGTAAGTCGCTTTGGATAAGAGCGTCTGCCAAATAAATGTAATGTAATGTAAAACAGTGCTAAAATAAGTTTTATTTGGAGATTACTCAAATCAAATCGTCATGCAGGGATTTAAAAAAAATCTCAAAACTTTTGTGGAACAGTGTCTCATATATTTTGTCTCAGGTATTTTTTTAGCCAATTAATGTAATAACTTCCTGAGGAAGCTTTTAGAGGCTTTAAACTCTTCAGACGTCTAGTTCCATTCACCACCACTGTGAACAATTCTGACTTGGTACGTTTTCAACAACGGGACATTTCACACAGAACCACTCTAAATAACCTCCCTTACATCTTAACAATTTAATCATACAGAATTGTTTACATATCCGTGTTATGAATTTGACTTTTAATATTTAATCAAATTTGAATTAGCACCACCCACATTTTGGGAATTTTTGATAACAGTGGACTATCAAACAGTTCAGTTCTTTTCACAGAAATTGCTAGATAGATTCTATGTGAGCTCAAAATGCAAGACATTTTGATGGCAGTCCATGCTGTGGCTTATGACTGTGAAAAAAAACTATGATTAGCATCTTTTTTTATTGATTTCATTTGAGAGCCAAAAAAGACAGGGCCTTTTCCTCAAGACAAAGATGCTCATTGCCTTATTTTTTTAAATCAATTAAAATAGGGAAATAAACCTAACATTATTTATTATTAGCTTATAGTTCATCTGCAGCCATGTGAAATCCAGATGGTGGGCATGAAGTGAAGAGGAGATGGACGAAAGCCAGTACTGTGGTGATTGAGACGATATTAAGAGATAAATGTACAGAAAATCACAACTCATATTGGAGGTCATTATGAAGAAGGGTATTTTTTAATTAAAAAGAAGACTGTTACTGTGGAGGGAGTAGAAATAAGCAGCTGTCTCGTCCTCCAGACCTGCTTCTTCTCAAATAAACAAATGAAGACAAACAAAAGTATGGAGGTCCACAGATCTTCTGTTAGCAGTTGGGTCCACAACCTTGGTACCAAACTGCTCCTTAATGGTTGTCGTTTGGTTTTTGGTCAGTGTGAGTGGCTTTTCTTTTATTATTCTGGGAATTTCTTCAGCTAGCGATAGCTGTTACATAGGCTTATACTCCAACAAAGGCTGGCAGCTGGTAGCCTAGTGGTTAAGGCGTTCGCTCTGCGATCAGGAAGTCGTGGGTTCGATTCCCAAGACCGCTAGGCACCTCTGAGGTACCCTTGAGCAAGGAACCATCCACCCACCCTGCTCCCTGGGCGCCGTGTTCCTAGCTGCCTGCTGTTTCACTTGGTGAATGGGTTAGATGCAGAGGAAGAATTTCGTGCTGTTCACACTGTGTGCTGTGGTGTGTTCACGTATGGCCGAATGATCACTAATAAAACTGAGGTTAGTCAGAAGGGAGATTCTTCTCGATTTTGTGTGAAGTTTCTTTATTTGTGCTTCCTAAGCTAAACATCAAACAAGAGTTTTGAAGCTAACGTTTCCGGCTTAACCAGCAAGGCGAACACGAGGTTGAAGTTTAACTGATTCAGTCCACCTTGCATGCTGTTGAAATAGCGTTTCGCCGGTAAGGGCAGTATTTACACACATCGGCCTTTATGCACAAGGCCCATTTCATTTTATGAGTGTTTAAAGAAGGCCAGACTTCAGGTTATAAACCGGTCTAATGAGTGTTGACCGTTGAAAACGTTTTCTGTTCTTCTTTGTCACTTGGCCTCCAGTGAGCGGGGGAGGAAGTGGTTACCTACTGTGGGGGTTGGTATCAGGGTCACCACCATAGACATATATAGGTAGACGCCGCATGACGAGCTGCATCGTACGTCAACGTCGCCGCCATATTGCAATAGGCTCTGCTATGGAGTGAAGTGCATAAAGATGCCTCACTCTTGTGCTGCTTGGGGCTGTACAAACCGCTGTACGCTCCAAACCA
>JBBPCZ010141214.1:17500-20376 GCA_037974445.1 Brycinus macrolepidotus | reverse complement strand
GTGTGTGTGTGTGTGTAGTCCAGTAAGGTAAAGAAGGGGAGTAAAGGGGATTGTTCTGTGCTGAAGCCCACTCTGATCGCTGCTGTCCCAGTAAGAAATCCTACACACCACCACACACTAATACACATCAATACATACTAGTACACATTAATCCATACATGCTAGTGCATACTAATACACACCAGTACATATTAATACACACCAGTATACACTTGTACATACTAATACACACCAGTATACAGTAGTACACACTAATACACATCAAGAGACACCCATACCTGCCAGTACACACAAGGATATACTAATATACACAAGTACACAGTACGTGGACACACTGATACAAATCAGTACACACTAACACACAGGGATTAGGAGGAGATATTCTGAACAGGAACGTGTGGCCTCTGTGGTTTATTATATAGTAGTATCATGTCAACTCTGCATTCGTTCAGTAAATACTGTTTTAGTTCAAGAAAACACAGAAACCTACTACAGAACTTCAGGGATATATTGCACGGATATTTGCTTTAAAAACAGTGATCAGCATCAGGCGGGTGTATCACATCTTAACATTAGCTGCAGTGCTAGATTATCTGCTAATGTTCCTCACATTTACAGTACAAGCACATTTTGAATAGAGTGGGCAGTCTGAGCGACTGAGGGTAGTTTTGTTGTTCCCATTTCCGATCATATTCTGTGAAGTGTTACTTTTCTTTTTTTCCCCCCACACCATTTCTTGTCCCTGCTAAGGCGGTAACACTCCCTTTCCTCACAGCTTTACAGTCAGGCCTCACTTTCTCCACTGTCACACCTTCTCAACATCACACCCCCCCCCTCCTCCTCCAGCCCAAACCTTTCACTGCTCCACGCTTGGAGTCTGATTCTTTTATAGAGTCGATCTTATGCTAATGTACCAATAATAATAGTTCATTTATTCATTTTCTGTAACCGCTTAATCCTTACTAGGGTTGCATTATTATTATTATTATTATTATTATTATTATGGTTGTTGTTATTATTATTAAATGTTTGTAGATATTCAATGAGTTGTACAGTGTCAGAAACCGCATTAGTCACATTAGTCTTAAGTCTATTAGAAATTACTGAACACCTCCACGCGCTTTGAAGCACCGAGCTGAAGCTTGGGTTCCTATTAGCCACCTTCTTAGATGCCTGCACAGAATGCAACTGCTGCACTATTTAAGATGGGATAAAACAAAATTGAATAAGAAGGTGACGAATAGGAAAGCCGACTTCACTAACGCATCTGAGGTGAGTGTGTGATGATTTAGGCAGTTAGCACTGTGCTAATTGGTGGGATATAAGCTTCCATTACTTGTTAACTACATTATCACTAAAACATTCGAAACTTTAGGAAATGAATGAACTACCACGTCAAATTGTGTGGGCCATGTTGATAATCTGTGTGTGTGTGTGTGTGTGTAGGAGATAATGGACCGTATCTATAAGAACGTGATGGGTAAGGTCAGTGAGATGAGCATGGTCCAGAGGACTCTTTTCAGAATGGCCTACAAATACAAAGTACAGCAGCTGGAGCAAGGGGCGGACACACCGATCTGCAACACGTGAGTACACACACACACACACACACACACACACACATACACCCACCCAAACACACACACACACACTTTTTCTCATAAACTACCCAAACTACTCATGAACTACTATAAACTACTAAACATTATGTTACAAAGCTGTGTTATTACTACTATTAGTATATAGTTTCATTTACTCTTTATTCATTTCTGTGTTTGTGTGTTGCAGGCTGGTGTTTAAGCGTGTGGGTGCGTTGTTAGGAGGGAGTGTGAGGTTGATGATGTCTGGGGGTGCTCCTCTCTCTTCAGACACGCACCGCTTCATTAATGTATGTTTCGCTCCCATCGCCATTGGATACGGACTCACAGAGACCTGTGGAGCGGGAACCATCTCAGCGTGTATGTACACACACACACACACACTTGCTGATAAACAAGATCTGGAATGTAAGTATTTCTTCACTCCTGTTCAGACATGTTAAGCCCACTGTGTGTGTGTGTGTGTGTTTGTGTGCATATGTGTGTGTGTGTAGTTTCAGATTATACTACAGGACGGGTTGGGGCTCCTCTTATTTGTTCAGAAATAAAACTACGCGACTGGCCTGAGGGTAAGACACACACACACACACACACACACACACACACACACACACACACACACACGGTTGTGCGTGTTTGAGTTCATCTTACGCTATGTTAAAATATAATAATGTAATTATTCCCACAGGAGGATACACTAGCCAGGACACACCTCACCCTCGCGGAGAGATTCTGATTGGAGGGCCGAACGTTGCCGTGGGTTACTATGGCAGTGCTGGGGAGGTGAAGAGTGAGGAATTCTGGGTAGATGATGTGGGGCAGCGCTGGTTCTGTACAGGAGACATTGGGGAGGTGCATCCGGATGGCTGCCTACAGATAGTGGGTGAGTGACAGCTCAGCTGACCAATCAGACAGAGCATGAAAAATTCTAATCGGTTACATAAAACATTTTTCATACATTTGAGATTACACTTAAAACTTTAACCAGTGTATCTGTACTTTTAAATATAGTCTACTCTTACTAATAAAATAATCATGAACACATCCCCAGCTTATCGTTTAATTTCTGTTCGGTTTATTTAGCATATATTTGAAATTATACATCACCAACTTTCACAGTTTATCTGTTTATTTATGTAACATATTCTTCATAAAAATTCTCTCTCTCTCTGTTTCTCTTTCAGACCGTAAAAAGGATTTGGTGAAGCTGCAGGCAGGTGAATATGTGTCCCTGGGGAAAGTTGAGGGAGCTCTGAAAAACTGCCCACTAATCGACAA
>JBBPCZ010141214.1:0-12500 GCA_037974445.1 Brycinus macrolepidotus | reverse complement strand
CATTTTAATTAGTGTGAAATATGAATTATGTAATTTATAATATATCAATGGATTTTGCTCACTCCCATGATATAGTATTATTATTATTATTATTATTATTGTTATTACACTGGTGAATATTTAAGAGAACTGTGTAGTTGGGGAGGAAGAGAACCCGCCCAAGGTTCCCTAGAGAACTAAGAGCTCCTATCACACCGTCCTGCAGGGGCCAGCACAGCACTAAAACTGACTGTACCACTCACAGCAGCTATCTGAGTGTGTGTGTGTGTGTGTGTATGTGTGAGTGCAGAATGTTCAGATACTGTAAGCCCTCTGTCACCTGTCCTGAGGCTCCGCCCCCTCTCAGGTGACTGTAAACAAAGCAGAGGGATGCGGAACACTGCAAGGACAGAAAAACGATTACCTTCCATCACCTTTACTTAATAAAAATCTAAAATCTAATTACATAAACTGTAATTTCTGTTGTATATATATAAATATATATACTGTGTGTACACAGTATATATATATATACATACATATATATATATGTATATATATTATTTAACACGTGTTTATTTTATTGAACATAACACTTTTTTATAATGAAACTGATGATTAATGATATCAAAAACCAGTCATTATAATCAGCATGAATATGAATGAATGTAATTAAAAAAGCAGTAATTGATTTTGCTCACTTCCACCATTATTATACTTCCAAATATTTAAAAGAGCTGTGTAGCTGGGGAGGTCAGGCTTGTAACATAAATGACCCTTTTGCCTTTATTTATTATAACACACACAATATTGATATATTCCTACAGCAGTAAACATTTATGTTACTGTATATTATTGCTGCTGGCGTTACTGATCAGTTATATTAATTTAATTATTTTAATTATGATACACCGTAAAGTGTTTCATAACTGCTTTGTGTGTGTATGTGTGTGTGTGTGTAATGACTCACACAATATTGATATATCCCTACAGCAGTAAATATTTATATTGCAGTATATTATTGCTAGTGGCATTACTGATCATTTATTATATTAGTTTCATTATTTGAATTATAATACACTGTAAATTGTTTCATAACTGCTTAGCGTGTGTATGTGCAGTGTATGTGTGTGTGTGTGTAATTGTGTGTCTCTGTGTGTATGTGTAATGTGTGTATGCGTGTGTATGTGCAGTGTATGTGTGTGTGTGTAATTGTGTGTCTGTGTGTATGTGTAATGTGTGTATGTGTGTGCAATGTGTGTATAGTGTGTGTGTGTATGTAATGTGCGTATTGTGTGTGTGTGTGTGAAAGTGTAATGTGTGTTTGTGTAATGTGTGTGTGTGTACTTTGTGCGTGAGTGTATGTAATGCGTGTATATGTATGTGTGGATAGTGTGTACATGTGTGTGTGTGTGCGCCTGTAGTGTGTGTAATGACTCTGTCTGACCAGCAGGAGGCGCCTCTCCGTCCGGCCCAACAACACAAGCGGCGCAGAGCGGAGAGAGGCCACTTTCAGACTATTTTGCGATTTTTTATTTCATTTTTCCACCCGAAGGCGGAATACTAGTGAAGATCTGAAGCTGTCGTCTCCCTGTTCAGGCCAGGGACAGTAAAAACTCTGAGGTTTTCCTCCAGGGTTTGTGTTTCTCCTCTTTAATATCGGCGGTAAGTTTATAAAATGGCGGCCGAGGCGCCGCTGCGCTTTTTGCACCGTAAAAACACAAAACTTTACTGCAAACTTTACTTTAGCTCTACTTTGTGCACTTTTATTCACTTTGTTTTACTTTACGGTGTGTCTCTGGCGTGGAACAGGGGAAAGTTTGGCTGGTTAGCCGCTGGCTAAGTGCTTAACTTCAGCCCCGTTACGTACGGAGCTAATGCTAATGCTAACGCTAATGCTAGCTGGAGCCCCGCTCCGTGTCTGTGAGGGGCTGCAAGAGAGCTGCTCTAACACCTCAGTCCGTCCTCTGAGGAGAACCAAGTTCAAAACAGCCCACCGGAGTGTGTGGGAGGCGTTATACTGCTGCGAGTGTGTGTTCTGTGAGTCTGTGTGTGTGTTTAGCCGTTAGCCGTGTGTGTGTGTGTTTATTTGATGTCCTCGCCGAGATGGAGGCCGCAGCCCGTCCAAACCAAACTGAAACCCTGGAGCTCCAGAGACCTTCTCCCACCAGCCGCCCGGTCCACCTTAAACAGGGCAGCGGCTACATTCTCTCGCCTCAGGAACTACAGACATCTCTGTACACGATTTGAGATGGAAACGACGTCTGGAATTTAAGAAGGCAACTTCTGTGAAGCTCTGGGAGATTCAGTGTGCCATTTAAGGTGGAACAGACAGTTCTTGATCATATAAGGTGGAACAGACAGTTCTAAAGGAAGCCAACTTCACACTTTAAGATGGAACTGACTGTTCATCATTTAAGGTGGAAGAGAGAGTTCTAAAAAGGAAGCCCACTTCCTTTAATGTGGAACACACAGTTTTTAAAGGAAGCAAGCTTCAAAATTTAAGATGGAACAGAGTTCTAAAAAAGTAGCCCCTTCATAATTTAAGGTGGAACAGACAGTTCTAAAAGGAAGCCAGCTTCACAATTTAAGGTGGAACAGACAATTTTAAAAGGAAGCAAACTTCATTTGAGATGTGAAGTGTCAGTTTGTCTTATGTGAACACAGCACAGCACACAGCATGAACAGTGTGAAATTATTCTCTCCATTTAACCCATTCCCCAGGTGAAGCAGTGGGCCTTCAGGAACACAGCACCCGGGAAGCAGTGTGTGGGGATGGTACATTGCTCAGGGGTAAAGGGTAAAGGGGGCACTTGGCTGATGCTCTTATCCAGAGCAACTTACGATCATTAGTTACAGGGACAGTCCCCCTGGAACAGCTGAGGGTTAAGTGTCTTGCTCAAGAACACAATGGTATAAAGTGGGGTTCGAACCAGCGACTTTGTGGTCATCGGGTACACAGGCAAGGGTACCCCAACCAAAAGGCCACCAGCTGACAGTTGTAAAAAGGAAGCCAACTTCATCATTTAAGGTGGAACGGACAAGTTCAACACAAAGCTAACTTCACAATTTAAGGTACAACGGACAGTTCTTTTACAGCTTCAACCTCATACCCAGTGAAGCTCCGGATAATACCTGTGCTGCATTTAAGATGGAACTGACAGTTCTAATTTGGCACCAGCTTCACCCTTACACCAAGTGAAACTGCACAGTTTAAGGTGGACATCAGACAGTCGTGTTAAGCAGCCTATTTTACTCTCATAGAAACTGAAGCTGTTTATAAAGTTGGTTAAACAGGCCAAGACGAAAGAGAAAACTGAAGCTACTGAAGAACTTTAAATACAACTGTCATAATTAGCCATAATTATTGTTGTTATTGATCTTTTCTGCTTTGTGTGTTAAATGTGTGTGTTCGTGCAGAGCAGGTGCCGGGTCCAGTTTGGTCCTCCTGTTCGGGGGACAATCTTACACACTCAGAAGGAAGTGGAAAATGTTAAAGAAATGATCGCTTCTCAAGAGTTACAGACGGACTTCCACTACCCTCAGTAAGTTCACACCAACTCCTTCGTGTGTTCCCACTGCTTGGCCCCTGAGGTCCTGTGCTGAATTCAGCTGGGGTACAAATTTGGGCATGTGTTTGGAGGTAGAAGTAGTAAACAGTGTCACAGAATCCTTAGAACTGCTGTAACTTTATGGGATGGATGACAGGCACTAAATTCTGTGTAGTGCCTAGACTGTGCCATAATGTGAGGCTCTCACATTCTCAGTTAGAGTGCACTAACACTGTCAGGGTGTGTGTTGAACTTGCAGTAAGTGTGCTGCACCCTCAACTCTCTGACACACTCCTGTGAATACACCACCTGTAACACTGACTCCATCTCTGAACAATTTCTACTGTGTGTGTGTGTGTGTGTGTGTGTGTGTGTGTGTGTGTGTGTGTGTAGTGAAGCAGATAGCCAGCTGTCCTCAGATACAGACTTGGAGGATCCTGAGGGGCGAAATGCCAAGTCCGGAAAAGGAAAGGTAATTTTCTGCCAATTAGAGCTTTCCTACACGTTCACCAACCAATCAGCTTTCAGAGCATGATTGTGGTTCTAATGTTCGTCATTTGGTTGTGTGTGTGTGTGTGTGTGTGTGTGTGTGTGTGTGTGTGTGTGTGTGTGTGTAGAAAGGTAAGAAGGTTG
Source organism: Brycinus macrolepidotus (assembly GCA_037974445.1). Classification (NCBI taxonomy): domain Eukaryota; kingdom Metazoa; phylum Chordata; class Actinopteri; order Characiformes; family Alestidae; genus Brycinus; species Brycinus macrolepidotus. Next base: position 8,337 of record JBBPCZ010141214.1, on the reverse strand, counting down.
CAGGTGAGAAGGGTAAAGGTGTACAAGTTCGTGCACAGGGCCGAGTGAATGGACACCATCAGGAGAATGGGATGGAGAACCTCAGCCTGTTTGAGATCGTTAAACTGGGCAAGAGTGCTACACAGGTACACAGACACACACACAGAACCACTGACAGGCTCTACAGTGCACTCTGATGGGAATACAGACCCCTCTCTTTCTCTTTCTCTCTCTCTCTCTCTCTCACACACTCAGTCAGTGGTGGATGACTGGATTGAGGCCTATAAGAACGATCGAGATGTTGCTCTGCTGGAGCTCATTAACTTCTTCATACAATGCTCAGGCTGTAAAGGTAAGAGCAGTTCGTTTTGTTATAAATGGTATACACACCATACTTTATTGTCTAAAACACTTTGTACGTTTTAGGTGCTGTGAGTTCAGAGATGTTCAGGCACATGCAGAACTCTGAGATAATCAGAAAGATGACAGAGGAGTTTGATGAGGTATGAGTCTATTAATGGGACCTGACTGCTTGCATCTGATTCAGAAGTCAAATTCCAAGTATGTGTGGGTTATATTTTAAATTGCGGCCTCACAAATTAACATTGCGGTTAAAGTGGTTGGTGGTTAAAGTGGTTAGCTGTAAAATATAATTATAAATACTGAAGTGAGAATTCAGCATGAGTTTTAGAGTATTCCTACACCAATACCAGCAAGTATTTGAGGCCTGTAAAATACTCTTCTTTTAAACTGCTTGGAAACAGACTTTGTTTAGAAAATAATACAGATTGGATTAACTGCATGTATTTAATCATTTGCTCTGTTAAATATTTGCACTACTACGTGTGGGTTGGGGTATGTGTGGCCATGGATCTCAGTCTTCAGTCTTTATATACCAGGAAGAGTCTAGAGATGAAATGTGTTGTTCTTTTCCTGCATGTGTGCAGGACAGTGGAGATTACCCCCTGACCATGGCGGGACCCGTGTGGAAGAAGTTTCGGTGGGGTTTCTGCGAGTTTATTGCGGTTTTGGTGCGGCAGTGCCAGTACAGCATCATCTATGATGAGTACATGATGGACACGGTCATCTCTTTACTGACCGGTCTGAGTGACTCGCAGGTCCGAGCATTCAGACACACCAGCACACTCGCAGGTAACACACCTATAACCCTCACCACCTGACCCCTCACACCCACATACAGGTCACAGACCGCTCAGACAGGTCGTTTCTGTATCATGTTGGTGTAACTCATTAAAAAACTAGTAAATTGTGACACACAGATGTGAGGTTTCATCGTCTCCCTGTCCAGAGACCAGCAGTGCTGGCATCAGTCTTACTGTATTTCCATATTAGAGACGCTTAATCAAACCCACCATGTCTTCACACCAGGCTTTGTCGTAATTGCTGCTCTAAGCATTTTACTTGTTGGACGGTAATTTAAAGAGCTCCCACGCGTGTGATTTTTCAGTATGTCTGCTCTTTTTGCTTCAGTGGCCGTGGGAAAAGCACTGCAGTGTTTCTGGGCTCTAAGGCGAGGTGGTGCAGGCGCCAGAACTAAAGCAGCTCTTTTTTAGTTTTTTTTAAACATTTTACCACATAGTGACCATCACTGTCCTTTTAAAAACCTTCGCTGGTGTAGCGTTGTGTTTAGGACGGTGTTGTTTATGGCTTGAATTTAAATATAGACTTTGAACAGTGATTAGAATAATTAGAATTATGTAGGCCAGCCTTAGAAAGCAAACTCTTTGCCACTAGGCCAAAAAACAAAAAAAAAAAAAAAATGAAACCTCTCATTGACAAAACGTAATTGGTCAACACCTGCCGTTCATTCAACAAAGTGAAATTACTGCACAGCATTTGGTTATTTTAGCTGTGGATCATCTTTTGAACTTTGCATTTAAGTGTTTTAGTGTCTGTGTTTCAGCAATGAAGCTGATGACGGCGCTGGTGAATGTGGCTCTAAATCTGAGCATTAACATGGATAACACTCAGAGACAGTACGAAGCTGAACGCAACAAAAGCCTTGGAAAAAGAGCTAATGAACGACTGGAGCTACTGCTGCAGAAACGCAAAGAGGTAACACACAACATGTATGCACACCACATGCATATACAAATATACACGCAGCAACATTTAAAACGTAAGCTGTATGTTTTTGGGTCACTGGAAATTAACGTGTTTGTATGTTGCACAGCTCCAGGAGAACCAGGATGAGATTGAGAACATGATGAACGCCATCTTCAAAGGAGTGTTTGTTCATAGATACCGGTACACATTGCATCTTCATAAATATTCATACTCCTTTATTAATATTTGACCCTTCAGGTTAATATTAATGAGGAGGGTAGCGCAGAATATTAATTAAGTTTAATAAGAGGTTTGTTCCACATACAGTAAGAGTTGTACCAAATTAACACATGGGACGAGTTGTAACATATGAAAAATGTATCTGAAATGTGTGTGTGTGTGTGTGTGTGTGTGTGTGTGTGTGTGTGTGTGTGTGTTAGCGATGCCATTGCGGAGATCAGGGCAATCTGTATTGAGGAGATTGGTGTTTGGATGAAGATGTACAGTGACGCGTTCCTGAATGACAGCTACCTGAAGTATGTGGGCTGGACCATGCATGATAAGGTAACTTTTCCCCTGATCTTACACACACACAAGGGATGATGCAAGTAGTGGCTTCATTTTTGTAGTTTAAGTTTAGTGAAACTTTTTTGAATGTAAGTAATTGTAATAACTATTATGAAGAGTAAACATGTTTATACAGTTCTAATCTAAACAGTAAATGCAGTTCTGATCTGGGGATAAATTCATCTTTATTTTAATTGTTGTATTTTCAAATTCAAAACAAAAAGAAATTCATTAATTTTAAACAATTTTAAACATTTTTAGCGTTTTTAATATCACAATGGCCATCATGGCTGATTTTCTATGTGAAACTCCAGAGAACTTAACATGGAGCCCTGAGGCACACCAGTCTAAATTTTACTCCTGTCTCTCTCTCTGAGCAGCAGGGGGAGGTGAGGTTGAAGTGTTTAACAGCTCTGCAGGGATTGTATTATAACCGTGAGCTCAACGCCAGGCTGGAGTTATTCACCAGCCGCTTCAAGGTAAAACACCTTTACACCGTAGCACAACCCCCTCACACAGTGATTTTAGCAGAGCAGTCACACACACACACAACAGCACTCATGTTTCCTTGATCAAACGAATAATCCCCACTCTGGTTCCATGACTCTTGTGCTCTTTCGTTGCGTTTCAAGCAATAGTTCAGCAGAAACTCAGATTCCTAGCACCTTAGCCTCAAACTGTGTGGAGGTGTTCAGGAAACTCTAAAAGACTTGCTGATGCGGTATCAGATTATGTATGACTCACTTTCATCTATTAATATGGACTATTTTTGGACTTTTGTCACTGTATTTTGTCACTGTTCTAAATCTATGCCTGTTTGTCTATGCAGGACCGGATTGTATCCATGGCGCTGGATAAAGAGTGTGATGTTGCCGTTCAGGCGATTAAACTCCTTACACTGGTCTTGCAGTGAGTGAGCTTTAGGATCATGACTTCTGACCTTTTGTCCTTAATATGTAGCTTAGTGCATGACTTTCATCACCATTTGATCTGGTGGTAGTAGTGATGTTTTAACTGTGGTCTATATTGAATTGACATACTTGCCTAAACTATTGGAATTAGCTTAGACCAGCAGGACTAAAGGGTGAAGAGATTTTTAAAGACCCGTCAATATTTAGTATGTGTAAACAGAGTGGTTTAGAATGGGCTTATTGTGGAGACTCTGATTTATTTACAGTGGTGGTAAATGGAACCAGACAGGTCCAACACAAATATGGCGATTTCATTTCCTCTTCAATGTCCAGAGTGAAGCTACACATGGTAAAATCTGGATCAGATCAGTTTTATTTGAGGAATATTTTGCCTTACGAAGTGAATGGGGTTTAGTTTTAAGCCAAAAGCTTCTCAAAACTCAAGCATATTCATTTCATTCAATAGCTTTCTGTGAGGGAGCTTTTAGAAGCAGGCATCTGGTTCTATTCACCACCACTATGAACAATTCTGACTGTGATTGTCTTTAGAGCTACTCTGTTCACATCTTAAACACTTAATTGGTGCTCTTGCTCCCCCTTGTGCCTATCAGATGGAGGAGCAGTGTAGAAAAGGTAGAACAGTTGCTGCTGGGCAAATCAAGAACCCATCAAATCATGTTTGTGAGTGTTGTTTAAATGTGTGTGTGCAGAAGCAGTGATGAGGTTCTGACAGCTGAAGACTGTGAAAGTGTCTATCATCTGGTTTACTCCGCCCATAGACCCATTGCTGTGGCAGCAGGGGAGTTCCTCTACAAAAAGTGAGTCACATGATCCACCAGAGCAGGAGCCCTGAATCCTGTAGGACCCGTGTTTCCTCCACAGTTTAGTGTTCCAACCCCCACCCCCACACACACACACTCTTGGACACACTCCAGCTCAGTCAGAGCCTGTTATGTCCTTGAACTAAAATATCCAGGACAGAGGGACTCCAGGAATGGAAACCTGTGCACTAGAGAAATAAATTTGATATTGCTTTTAGTTTACAGGTCACCTTTTAAATTTAAATATTAAATTTTCTACATCAGCCCAGTGAAAATAAAAAAAAACACTGCTCCTGGTATTCACCCCAGAGTGATTCATCTTTGAGAATTTGCCAACTTCTAAACTTACTCCCAGCTTCAGAGGAGGGCTTTCCCAGGCCTTTGTGTTTCTAGTCTAGATCAAGAACTCGCGCTCTAATACTAAGAGTGAGGTGTATGTGAGAAGGAGAGGGTGCAGCAGTGTCAGATTCAGTGTGAGGGTCATATTTGACTCAGCAGCTCCATCATGTGGATATATTTACGAACTCGCACATCTGTTCTCACCAGCTGATCTGTGTGTGTGTGAGCAGGTTGTTCAGTCACCGTGGTCCAGAGGAGGAGGGGTTACCCAGGAGGGGCAGACAATGTCTGAACGCAAACCTCATCAAAACCACCGTTTTCTTCTTCCTTGAGAGTGAGGTGTGTGTGTGTGTGCTGAAATGTAATTATTGCACCATTGTTAACCAGGGTGGCCAGTTAAGTAAGTCTACATGATATTTCAAGTACAGTGGTGCCTTGACTTATGAGTTTAATTTGTTCCGTGATGGATGCTCGTAACTCAAATTACTCGTATGTTGAAATGAATTGAAATGCCATTAATCCGTTCCGGACCCCCCAAAACACCGCATTTTTTTGTTACATGTTTTTAAATAAGAAAAATGTGCTTATAAATAACGTATAAATATTGTATAAAAACACAATACAATAGAATGTATTGCAATAAACTGGTTTTATTAAGCCTCCGTCAGCTCTTGCGAGCTGCTTCTCCGTCAGCCACACCATCAGCAGCTTCTCCATATTTTCATGGGTAGATGTCCGCTGTTTAGAAAATATTTTAACGCCCTTGGCTGGCTTTTAAGCCTTTATCGACTCCTTCTGCTTCAGTAAGGTGCAGATTGTAGAAGTGCTACGCTCGTACTGCTTCGCCAAGTCGACTACACGCACACCTTGGTCATGTTTTTTGATAATTCCTTTTTCTAATTCAATGCACATCATCCGCTTCTTCTCAGCACTGTCCTTTGCACTCACTTTCTTCGTACACATGGTTGGAAAAACTAAGTTTTGCAAAATAACTGCAAGTACAGATGTGAGGACAACACTGATGCTTCCACTGCAAGCTAACCGCTTAAAGTGAAGGAGTGAAACACGGGATGCTGGGCGGCTGTTGTTCACTGCACCAAGTAGCGGTGGGGTATCTGAAGCTGGCTTGTAACCCGAATTTTAACTCTCAACTCAAAGCAAAGAATCGGCCGAGAGACGGCTCGTATCTCGAAAAACTCGTTAGTTGGGACACTCGTAAGTCAAGGTACCACTGTATTTGTATATTCTATAAAAAAAATGAAATCCCGAGTCATTAGTCACTTCGGTGCTTAAATGTGGGAAAAAACACTGATATTGTAGTTTCTTTTATCTTTCTTCTTCCTCCTCTTCTTCATCTTCCCTTTCTTCTTCTTGTTTTGGTAATTGTAATACTTAGTTTTAATGTCTATTTACATATTTATATTAGTGCCTACAGTTTATGTATTTACTTTTATGTATTTTAATGAAATTTAACTAATACTGCAAGGTTATTTTTATAGTAAGTTGGATAAAAACGTGGAATCCTGTCCAATCTGGGGAATACATGGCAGCCAGTTAGAACAGAGATTGTTTACATATATCTTAAAGGCATAGTAACAGAAACAGTCTGTTTAATTCTAAGGGATAATTGAAACCGCACATATATTATAAGTGGAGCTTAAAAGGCCTCATATCCGAAGACTGGTATTGGTGTCAAACTATAAAGTTAAAAGAGGAAGACTGTATTAATGAATGGGTGTATATATATGTGTGTGTGTGTGTGCGCATTTGTTTTTTAGCTTCATGAGCACGGTGCGTATCTGGTGGACAGTATGTGGGAGTGTGCGTCTGACCTGCTGAAAGACTGGGAGAGTATGATCAGCCTCCTGCTGGATGAACCCTTTCCTGGAGAAGAAGGTGTGCGCACACACATGCACGCACCAACCGTGCCACTCTCAAATATGTGACACACTCATGTTGCACTATGTAAGATTGGTTGGTTGGTTTGTTTGTTTGTTTGTTTGTTTGGGGGGAATTATCATACAAAGGACCCATGTCACAAAACTTTACTTCCCTTGTTGGAGCATAGCAGTGAGAAGTGAGCAGTGATTATAAGGAGTGTTTCAGCTTGGGCTGCTTTTTGGATTGAGGCACATTGAATGAGAGGGGTAAATACAAGTTAGAAATGGTGTAGAAGTGAATTAGAACTGTTTTTGGTGAATAAATTCAATAAAAATGTAGATAATACACCCATTAAGTCTTTAATTAGTTCTACTGTCTTAATGAATTATAACAGTCGTATTTATTCTGTAATGCTGGATTGGTAGCTGTTGAAGTTTGTGATCTCTGAGTGCACTGTTTGGTTTAGATTCTCATGTGTGTGTGTTTGTGTGTGTGTATGCGTGTGTGTGTTCAGCTCTAACCGACAGGCAAGAAACGGCTCTGATTGAGATCATGCTGTGTGCGATCAGACAGGCCTGTGAGTGCCACCCTCCGATTGGCCGTGGCACAGGCAAGAGGGTGAGTAGAACCCACATATGGTCCTTCCTGTTTGTTCCTCACTTCCGTTCATAAATGATCTGGGCGATACAGCAAAAATGTAACATCACAGCCCTGGTAGACACGTTCCTGGTGTGACATTTATCTCAACACGAACAAAACACAGCATAGCTGCATTTAAAAAGCCTAAACAGCTTTCAGTACTATAAACATGCACACACTCTTACACACACTCGTACACACACTCATGTTTTTTTCCCCTCATTAATGTGTTTTCAGGTCATGACTGCCAAGGAAAAAAAAACACAACTGGATGATCGTACGAAGATCACAGAAATCTTTGCTGTGGCGCTGCCGCTGTTGCTGGCTAAAGTAAGATGTTCACACTGTAGTTTAAACTTCAGCTTGCACATTGAAGTGCTAGTATTTTCCCCTGAACCCCGTAAATCTAGTCAGTTACCCTCAACTTGTTCAGTGTCTGAAGTATTTCAGATACCATATATGTCTTGACTGATTCTTCACTTTTTTGACTGGCTGCCTATCTTTCATTGTTCATACATGTTAGAAAAATCAGATTTTCATGCAGATGATGTGCTGTGATGACCTGTTAGCCATGATGGAGATACGTATAAAAGTATGGGGAACCCTCAGTCTCTCTCTCTCCCCCCCAGTACTCTGTGGATGCTGAGAAGGTTACTAATCTGCTTCAGTTACCGCAGTACTTTGATCTGGAGATCTACACTACTGGCAGACTAGAGAAGGTGCAAACTTACACTTTTTTGAGGTGTCAGTCTAGGACCAGTATGATGGTGATATTATATGTTAGGTTTATTACAGTGACACCTCCCACCACATGTACTGTGGCCTAATGTGTATGTGTGTGTAACTCCTCAGCACTTGGATGCGTTGTTGCGTCAGATCCGAGAAGTGGTAGAGAAGCACACAGACACGGATGTTCTGGAGGCCTGCTCCATGACCTTCCATGCACTCTGTAACGAAGAGTTCACTATTTTCAACCGTGTGGACATTGCACGCAGCCAGCTGCTGGATGAACAGGTGGACAAGTTCAACCGCCTGCTCGAGGACTTCCTACAGGAGGTGTGTGTGCGTGTGTGCGTGTGTGCGTGTGTGCGTGTGTGCGTGTGTGCGTGTGTGCGTGTGTGCGTGTGTGCGTG
>JBBPCZ010141188.1:0-20382 GCA_037974445.1 Brycinus macrolepidotus | reverse complement strand
AAGTAAAGTACAGATACGTAAAAATGTACTTAAGTACAGTAACGAAGTACAAATACTTTGTTACATTCCACCACTGGCAGTCACAGCATAAACGATTTCCTCTGTGGTCGATAAAGTTTTCTGATTTTGATTCTGATTACAGGAGAAAAGAAGGCCCAGGTTTCTGTATTCTGTCATTTCCAAACTCCTAACACATTCTGATAAAAAGCAAAGCTCTTATGTATTAAAATGAACTTTGATATGCCAACAAAGTCATTGAATTATGAAAACAATCAAGATATAAACTTTAAAAATCTCATTTTATTGTATAAATCTAACATAGAATTTGGTATTATGGCAATAGTATAAATGTATTGTTCTATGCAAACTACACGTATATGATAAAGCAGTATGATGACAGGATACATATACACTGATACATATACATAACATAAAAACCACCTGTCTAAAATTGTGTAGGTCCTCCTGCTGCCACAAAAACAGCTCTGACGATATTGATGCATGGACTCCACAAGACCTTTAAAGGTGTGTTTTGGTATTTGGCACCAAGACATTAGCCTTCATTGATCGGACTAGTTTGTCCAGCACATTCCTAAACAGTTTTTGCGGTGTTTTATCATTTTATTATTAGGAAATACCAATCCCAAGAAAGGGAATATGTGATCTGCAACAATGTTTAGGTAGGTCAGATGTGTCAAAGTAACAGCCACACGAATGCCAGAGCCCAATGTTTTCCAGCAGGTCATTGTCCAGAGCATCACACTGCCTCTGCCGGCTGGCCTTCTTCCCATAGTGCGAATACCCCAGGTAAATAAATGCAAAATGTAATGTAAAATAAAACATGGTCCCTCTGACCAGGCCAACTTCTTCCATTGCTCCATGGTTCATTTCTGTTGCTCACTTGCCCATTGTAGGTACTTTTGGTGGTGGACAGGCATTGGCATGATCACTCTGACCAGTGTCCAGCTAGCAAGCCCCATACGCAGCAAGATGCGTTGCTCTCTGTGTTCTGACACCTTTCTATCAAAGACAGCATTCTTTTTAAGCAGTCTTTGCAACAATAGCTCTTCTGTGGGATTGAACCTTCACTCCTCACAGGGTACCTTTGACCCTGTCGGAGGTTCAACAGTTGTTCTTCTCTGGACCACTTTTGCTTCTCCACTTTTCCTACTTCCAACACATCAATTTCAAGAACTGACCATTTTTACTTCACTACCATTATCTTTGCAGTTCTCCATGGTATATAAAACTAAATGTTTAAAATATACCAAGTTTCAAATGAAATTATTTTAGTTAGCTAGCTACATTATCTTGCTACTCCAGGAGCTAGCTTTGTAGCTTAAGCAAGTTAGCTTATTAAGCTGAATATGAAGTAGCTGGCTAATTAAGTAGCATTGGCTAGATAAGCGAGGCAGATAATTTTAGTGTTTTATTCTCTTACCAACTAACCTCCAAAGATGCATTGGGATCAGCTGACCAATAACTGATCCTTGAACTTAGCTCCTAGTTAAAAAGTTAGATCTCTGATTTGTATAAATTATAGCTAGCTGCCTCCCAAACTGGCTACCTTTAGCAAACATTAGCAATCACTACATAAATAACTGCTTCTAACCTGAAAAAAGGCTATATTAAAGCATATCACATACCTGAACTGCACTAAACCCAATAAAATATAATTAATTTTGCTCTCTTTGTAATAAAACATGCAGTTGGCTTGTGTTCTTCAAGTACTGACGATATCAGGATATTCTCAGAATAAATGGTGAAAATGTCATGAAAAACGTCATGATAATGTCATGATAATGTCACCTTTAATGTAAGTATCTCAGTTCTGTCAAAAATATCAGGTATTAAAGACAACTTGGAAAGACAGTAGGTGAGTTTATGTCCAAAGCAGCGTAACAAATATACCGTGTGGTGAAATGTCAAGAAGACAACATCTCCCCGGAAGAGGAAGAAATGATTAACATTTTTAGGTGTTTCCCCTGTTTCTGTTGCTTTCCGGGTAGAGTGCATGTTTGAACAGAACTGTCTTTTTATTCTTCTTAACACTCCTTCTCTCTCTCTCTCTCTCTCTCTCTCTCTCTCTCTCTCTCTCACACACACACACACACACACACACAAACACAGGAAGCATAGTGGAACAGTGGAAAAGGAGGCAATTTGATCTGTATGATATCAATATTTCCAGTAAGGGTTTGGATTTTGTAATTCAGATTGACGAATTATATCATTTAGCAGCTGTCTGGGACCAAGACATAGGATGTATGTGCTAAACAAAACACTGAATGATAAACTAGACAATAAACAGAACCACTGGGTAACACAAAACAGAGCATCACAAGACAACCAACAAGATAGAGACAGGGAAGTGTCAGGGTGGACTGACAAACAAGGACTAAAAGGCAGGGGTACTTTTAGTCCTTGGAACTGGGAAGCTATCTTCAGGGGACCAGGGACCTCGGAGGCCTTTGACAATGGACCATGGGACTGGAAGGTCGATAACTGGGGACCAGGAGGCTGAACAACTGGCGACTGAGAACCAGGAACTTGAGTGGCCGACAACCAAGAGACTTGCGGGCCTGCTGCTCAGAACCAGAAGACCTGAGGGCTGGCTGCTCAGAATCAGGAGACTTGGCCTCTCCAGAGCAGCAGGTAAGGCCAGCGAGGCAGAGCAGCTCTCTGGAACAGCAGGCAGTGCTGGTGGCAGCGAGAAGCAGCAGGCACCGGTGTTGGCGATGAGCAACTCTCTGGAACAGTAGGTGTCGCCAGTGGCAGTAGACAGTTCTCCAGAATGGCATGTGGCGCCCGTGGTGATGAGCAGCTCTCCAGAACAGTAGGTGGTGTCAGTGGTGCGGAGCAGCTCTACGAGGCTGCAGGGGGAGCTGGCAATGACGCGTTCTCCAGAGTTGTAGAGGAAGCTGGCGAACAAAACAAGAGAATGATTATGACAGAGTGTTCTCAGGAGCACTAGGAGGAGCTGTTGAGGAAGTGCTTTCCGGATCATCAGGGGAGTCAGCGAGAAAACATTCTCCAAAACATCAGGTGGCGGTTGTGGTGACGTGGCACCCTCCAGAACAGCTGGGTGAACCACCTGTGGTCAGACTCTCTCTGGAGCAGCAGACAGTACTGGCACTGGTGAGGATGAGGAGCCCTCCAGAGCAACAGGGGGCACCAGCAGTGATGACATGCTTTCCAGAGCCACAGAGGCTGCTAGCAGCGATGAAAAGCAGGTGGTGGTGCCATGAATCTGGAAACTCCCTCAGAAGCATCCTCCAATTCTACAGGCTCAGGAGGATGGGTTGCCTTGGAAGGGCTCTTCCTCCTGCTGCCCCTTTGCCTTTTTGTGGACATTTCTGACACCAATTGGGCCAGGTTATCTGCCCTGATGAGGTTGAGGATATCTGCCACCAGTGGGAATACAATACAGCGGGTCCTCCAGAACATATGGGGTGCTGTCAGTACAAGCAACTGCTCGGGGGCATCATTCGCGACACCAGTGGGACTCTCGTGCCTGAGCTCGGCATAGCGAGCAAGACCAGGGATAAGGAGCTTGGATGCTGACTCTCCAGCACTGTGAGGCTGCAAAAGAGGACCAAAAGCCAGAGCCGCCTTTATATCCACAGCCAGAACAAATGTGTGTGCCATTTACACATGATTATACAGTCACTATCTGATTGGTTAAGAACCATTCTACCCCAGAAAACTAATACATTACATTTCACTTTGCAGCCCTTTAGTTAGAAATGAATAGAACGCAAATTTAGCTATCTGGCAAATCTTGGGGAAAAAAGTGTGGAAATTCCTGGGAAAGTAGCTAGCCCCTATGATCACAAAGCAGACCATTAGGGAGGAGCCAACAAGAGGGACAGGTCCCCACCAAAAAACACCTGACAAACATATACATTTACATGTGATAAATAGTCTGATAATAACAGATTTGGTGATTAGCTGGCTGTTGATAAGCATGAACAAAGATGTAACAGAGTCCCAATTAGAGAGATGGAAAATGTCATTTCTACTGTTATTATTGCAGCTGGTGGCCTAGTGGTTAGGGAGTTGCCCTTGCAATGGGTTCGAAGCCCAGGAGTGCAAGCGGCACCACTGAGGTAACCTTGAGCAAGGTACTGTCCCCACACACTGCTCCCTGGGTGTCCCCTGTTGGTGGCAGCCCACTGTTGGGGCAGCTGGTGGCCTAGTGGTTAGGGAGTTGCCCCTGCAGTCAGAAAGTCATGGGTTCGAATCCCTGGAATACTAGTGGCACCACAGAGATACCACTAGTAGGTGAATGGGTTAAATGGAGCGAAAGAATTTCACATGTTCATGCGTGACTATAAGGGGTTACTTTACTTTATTCTGTTTGTTATTGCCCCATTATGTAAGCACTAAGTCCACCATATACAAACACACATAATTGGCCATTAAAGTGATTCTGATTCCTGTACAGACAAGGCTAAATACCGAAGTTTGGGAATCATGCACTACTTCCCTCTAATGTGATTTTATTACTTAAAACAAGTGGCTGCACAAAACACTAAACAGAATTTATGGGAGTATAAAAACAGACTCAGAAGGTTCAAAAGTCCCATAAGAAGGGTGTAGAAGGTTAGAGATCTGCAACCCTAGCACGACAGACAATACAAAGTATCAGGCTTCAACTCTGTTTTTTCAAATACAAATTTAGGCTTCAGCTGGAGTTGGCTTCTGGTAAGACACAATTAATTCTTCTTCTTCTTTGTTTTATATTTATTTTTAATTGAACAAATAGCATAAAGGAAAGCAGCAGGGCTAATGGTTGACCAGAGAAGGACAGAGCTGAAATCATCAGTGAGGAGCACAATACTCTTCCTAAGAGCTTGGGGGGTAAAATGGTGTCTCATTTCCATTTAAGGCCCATTAAATACATGGGAGTTACATCATGCAATCTGATTATGTGATCTGCTGAGTCATATTTCCTCTCAAAATCTCATATCTATACCAACCAAGTTTTTTCCTCATCATAGTTGCAACTTTCCATTTCTATGACCAACTCTGGATTTTTTTGATGAGAGAATGCAGTATTACCTATTCACCCTTTATAAATACACAATACACTCTGGACTTCTTTGGCAATTTCCAAGACCAAGATTGAAGGAATAGTCCAAATTTTCCTGCTTGCCACAGATATAGTGAATCAACCAAGACATGTTTGGAACTGGAGCTATGAGGTTGGCGTTGCTCAAAAAACATTAGAAGTCAATAGTCACCTCAAACATGTCTGCAAATATATCCTCAAAATGTCTCTTAATTTAAACTGCAACAAGGTCTTTATTAAGGTGATGATAACCATTCTATGTATTTTGGGTGCATGTTTCCAGCTTGATGGTTTTGTTTTAAATTAGAAGTCAGTTTGTTGGGACTATTATTAGGATCAGAATCAGAATCAGAATCAGAAAACTTTATTGATCCCGGAGGAAATTGCTTATATAATGACTGCCACAATACACAGAGACACAGAGACAGTAACAATATAATATAAAGTCTAAATAAAATCTAAATAAAAAATCTGTAGAAAGAAAAAAGCTCAATATGTATACCCTATGCTACATACAGAAATGCTTGCTATAAATACTATATATAAATAAGTAAGTAAGTAAGTATATCTTAATTGAACCATATTTTGTGTACTCTGTAAATGCCAGTGGAAAGAGAGTTTATTGATAGTGTAATCATGTGATTCTTTTCTACTGTTTTTTTTTTCGAGGTGGAGCTTAGACACAGTCCCTGTCCCTGACTACTTGATCTTAATAATTTGCTCTCTGATTTATGGCCATGTTATTGGTAGTAACGAAGCTTGTAATTTATGTGGTGTTTTGTCAAAGTCCAAGTTAAACGTCACACTGGGGTGTCGTTTAGGGTATGTCTGGAAATAATGTTTCACATAAGCCGACTTGTGATTTGTGATCCTGAATTTATGCATTCGTTGAACAAAATCATTTAATGTGGTTTGCTTTTAAATTGCCTAAAGAAACTTCCTGGCTCAGATTTTCTTTATAACGGTGGTGATAGGAACCAGGGGTCATGACGTCTACAGCGTACATCCAGTCGTTTTATTCACTATGTAAAATGACCGGTGAACCAACACGTGTCTTCTGAGTTTTGTAAAATAGGGTTTGATAAAAAGCAAATACATAAACAAACACAAAAAATGGGTTAAAATGGGTGCAATTGCCTAATAAATAAAACTATTGAATGCCTAACAAAAAACTTCACTGACTTAGAGTCTTTAATGTATGTACATGTGCATTTAACACAAATACAAATAATACATACATATAATGCATAAACCACTAGATAAATGTTCTTACTCCTCACTGTATACATTTCAGCTTGTATTGTAATAAATTATATTTTCATTTTATTATACTGGACACCTGTCTTACACACAACACCAAACCTGTTTGTAACTTATTATACACAGAAAAGTTTTATATTTAAAAGCACACCAGGAGTTTTTGTTATAAATAGAGCACACATCCACAGTTATACTTTCCCTATACCCTCACTGACTCTGTACAGGTGCTGGAACGCTGGTAAGTTCCTGAAACCTTATTCTCTATGTTATCATCAGTGATATAGGAGCTAAAAAACAAAAACACAATTCATCCTCAGATGAAAGGCATTTTCCCTTCAACTTTTCCTGATATTCAGTTTCACCGTCACAATAATGATATAACAGGAACATGTAACAATCAGTTTTGTGTCAGTGCCTGCATAGGTTAGCAAATGAGAAGCAAATGGGGGGTGGGGGGGGGTGGAGGGAGAGCATGTTTAAATAGCAGGGCCAAGGCAAAGAGATTAGAACAGAGAACTTGCTCTCACAATGACTACAGAGCAAAGGTAAAGGAAGAGGAAGGTGGAAAAGAGGAAGGGATATAACCACTCAGGCCATCAAGCTTTCAAAATAGTAAGTAATAATTGCTTATCAGTTTTTCCTTCACAAAAAATGTACAGTAATAAACAGGTCACTAACCAGATATGGAAAAAAAATGTTTTCACTTTTCTCACAACTTTTACTTTCTTTTAAAAGTTCTAGTGCATTGGTAATCTCTGAAAAGTCTTCTAGCTAAATCTATTCAAAATGTATTTTAAGTGAATCTGCAAATTAATAATGTAATTGAGAGATTTCTCTCTGGTGTTGTTTTGCTCAAGTTTTGACTGCTATTGATGGCCTTAACTGACATTTTACTAGAAAAATTGGTTTATAGTAGCTATGATGTGTAATATCTGTATACAGCATGACTTTGCAGCCAACATTCATTTTAACAATTAGAAGAAAACTAGACATACCTTCGCCAAATGGCTCAATATTGCAGCGTGCTGACTTCAGTTCCGTTTCTGATGACAATGCATTACACATGAGATTCAAAACAATGTAGTAGCAACATAAATACATATGTATTACTTTTTTATTAAGGAAACAAAATGTCAAAGCAAGTGGGATTTATTTAAGCAGACGACTCCAAGTCTTTTATTTCATTTTCTTTTTGGCAAAATATTCTTTCAAAAGATGATGGTGTTCACATCCATGAGCACAAGCTCCCCCAGACCACTGTAAGACGAAGTTTCCATTTCTGAGCTTGACCATACCTTTAGAGCTGTATGACTGAAAAATTTCTCCAGCCTTTCTCCAGCCGGAGTGTGGTGTTTGATGTTGTGTTGAAACAGCTTTTCTTTGAAACAAATACCATTTTGTTTAATATTGAAGGAAATAATCTTTATAACTTTATTACAGTATACCAATTGTAACCCTTACAACACAAGTTTAAGAACACGAGTTCTTAATGTGAGTGGCACAGATCTGTGCTGGCAGCGCAACAAACAGTAAATTGTTGTCATACGGCAAAACAAAGTTCCCCCATTTTGTGTTGATGCTCAAGGTGTCATTCTGAGCTTTGTTTGGTGTTTCTATGTCACGTAGGGCCAGAGTTATTGTAATTTAAAAATACGTAATAATAACCACTACTGGGGTTTTAGACATGGCGTCACATGCAAACGCCCATGAAGAACTAAAAAAGCCCGGGAGGACTTTCAGGATAGTCTCAGGCCACAAGTGGGTGGGGAAAACCTGCAGAGGGAGGGGGGGTCCGGAGTACGGCCGAGCGGAGCGAAAGCACAGCAAATGGTGAGCGTGTAGGAGAGCAAACACTGGTTTTAGACTGATTTACACTGTTTAATTTGCTGAAATCAGATTTTACTAATAAGCTCTAAGGGTTTTAAGGGTTAAAGTGTCAAAACACTTTTTTGGACCTCTGTACTGTAGATACCTGTGTGCTCTTGTTACACTAACTCCATGTGTGCAACTTTAATGTCAATACAATGAAAAAACCATAATGAACCAGAAAACTGTTTCTACCCGATCTTGAAATTTGACACAGTTAGTTACTTGCAGGAAATAACAGAAGCAGTCCTATAGGCAGAACAGTTTAAGCACTATTAGTGATTAAACTGATCCTCCTCAATCCTCGACAAATCTGAACGAGCACTCATTCTTCAAGTTCTTCTAAAAGTTCTACAGACTGCAGCTAAAATGTTTCTCTGCTTCTTTGTATGAACATTAGAGGCCCTGCCTGGCCTTACTGATACTGCTAAATGTGAAACGCAAACTCAACCCGGAAAAATTGTCCTGAAATCCTGTTCAATATCCTGTTCAATATTTTGTCACGCTTCAAAGCAACATTTGGTCTTGTAGTGTATTTTATTTTCCTGTTTCATTATATTGGACACCTGTCTTACACTCAAAACCAAACATTTGTATTTTCTTGTTATACAGAAAGGTAATAGCGGAAAAACACTAGTTGATAGTGTGCCAACAGGTTTTGTTATAAATAGAACACACACCCAGTTTTACTGTCCCTTTACTGACTCTGCACTGGCGTTGACACACTGTTAAGCTCCTGAATCATTATCCTCTATGTTACTATAACTGATATTGAATTAAATGAAAGCCCTTTAACATTTCCTTATATCAAATTTCGCCGTCACAATAATGACATAACAGAAACATACTATGATCAGTTGTGCGTCAGAAATACGTATTTCTTAGCAAATGAGGAGCAAATGGGAAGCAAATGTGAGGGGCATGTTTAAATAACAGCCATGGGTTAGTGCCAAGGCAAACAGATTACAACAGAGAACAAACAGAACAGAGCAAAGGTAAAGGAGTAGAAAAGTGGAAAAGAGGAAGGGATATACTGTAACTATACCATAACGAAGAGCGCTGAGACAGGACATCAGGCTTTCAAAATAGTAAGTAAAAAAATCAATTAATTTGATAAAAATATTAGTTTTGCATATAAAAGTATAGTAATGCACTGGTCACTTGCTAGATATTTAAAAATAGTCTAGTGTTCTTTCCTCACTAATTTACAATTTCCACTTCTTTCAAGAGTCCTAGTGAGTGTGTTAGTAATCTCTGAAATGTCTTTTAATTTGAAGAGTGTTCCGAGTGAATTTGCAAATTGATAATGCAACACAGTAGAGTACAGCACTGCTAAATATGAAACCCAGAAAAAAAAAACGGTCCTGAACCTGACCCCAAAACCTGATATTTTGTCCGGCTCATCAGGCTTAAATCGGTTTGGAGACCAGTCCTGAACTTGCTATTTAGTTTGTTACCTTAAAAGCGTATTTTTCTTCAATTCTATTTTGGAACAGTTATAATCTGTTAAGTGCATCAATAAAACTTCTTATTAAGCAGAAACACTCTCCTCCCATGAGTCACCGTGCCCTGCCAGAGAGGCAGCATGGGAAAAGGACAGAGCATTATTAATGGGATTAATTATATGCAATAACAATGTAATAATAGTGCTAAAACAGTCTTTTGTCTTAAGCCCACGGTTGTAACCACTCTTTGATTTCACTTTGATACGTGCTCCCAAACCTGTTCTCTTATTATGCTTTCCTATCATCTGTCTTAAAAGTAAATGATCTGACCTTTGCATTTGCTAAAAAAAACAGTTATCACATTTACACAATATACACACAATTTCTCAGTCAAGGCGTTCTCACAATAACATCCATAACAAAAGGCAGCGAAGGACTTTGCTATTAGGGGTGTAGGAAAATTGACTTCATCCAATTTATTTTCATTTTGGCCAATCTGTATTGTAATTTTATGGTGCAAATAAAGTGACTAAGCTAAATACACACACACACACACACACACACACACACACACACACTGCATTTACTTTGGTGCCTGTTGGTATTTTGTTGAATAAAGACTACTCCTAATGTAGGACATATATTTTAAATATTCTTACAGACATCAAGAATCATTTCAGAAGGCATTCTATCTTCTGTGACAATTGTCTTGTGGTTGCTCCAGCACTTTATGTAAACTACATGCGCAGCCCATAAATATGTTAGGCTTTCACACCAGCCTATGTGTTTTACATCAGCTGGTGGCCTAGTGGTTTGGGAGTTGCCCCTGTGATCTGAAGGTTGTGGGTTTGAATCCCAGGACTGCCAGTGGCACCACTGAGGTGCCCTTTGTTAAAGTACCGTCTCTACACACTGCTCTCCGGGTGCTGTGTCTCTGGCTGCCCACTGCTTCACTTGGTGAATGGGTTAAATGCAGAGAAAGAATTTCACATTGTTCACACTGTGTGCTGTGCGGTGGTGTGTTCACGCGTGACTATAAGACGCCACTTCACTTAGTGTGATGTGTTTGACGGCAGACTTGAGGTGATGCACGTGCGAGTAGAACGTTTATTAAGAAACCTAAACTCTAAATGAACATACAAAGTAATGAGCAAGCGATAATTAAACTAAAGACAGCAGGGTAGCGTGGCTATGTACAAACAAGAACAACGAAGGTTGTGTTAAGGTTGACCGACAAACAAAAGCAGACTAACAAAGGTATATATACAAGGCCAGGAAGGGGTACACCTGGGTGAGTAGGGGTTACAAACACACAGGTGGCCACAATAATCAGGAGGTAGAATAAGGGCAGAGCAGGGTAACAAAACAAAAGGCATGTGGCACAGGCAAACACAGGCAGGAAAAGGCAACACAGAATCGGATGTTAGAGTTTGGATAAAAAGCAGCTTAACAATGTTATTGCATTTGCTACTTCCTGATTTCATTTAAAATAATAATAATAATAATAATAATAATAATAATAATCCCCTCCACCCTCTTTAAATTACTTTTATCGATTTTCTATGTGCTCTTTTATTTCTTCCATTATTTTATTCTATTCTATTATTTTTTTATTCTATTCCAGGAAAGCACATTGAATGACCTTTTGTGTTTGATAATATGCTATATAAATATACTTGACTTGACTTGAATAATAATAATGATAAGGCCATCTAGTGGTGAGTGTAATTATTTTTATTAAAATAATGCGCTCGAGCTCTTTGATTCGATCCTATGATAGTACAGTAAAATTTGCTTCAGGTTGGATGGCCCTCCCCCTCCCCAGTCTCTCATTTAACATGATGCGCGCCAGCACGGGCTTCCATTAGCTGATGTAAGAGATGTGGGTAGTGTTCTCCTCCAAGTGTGTTTAGCTGTCCAATGACGTTGCATTAGCAGCAGTTTAAAAAAAAATGCCATGGCTATGTTACTTGGAGGAAACACCTGCTAGCCTTGTGCGACTGGGGGAGTCTGAGCTAGTGGGTAGCACTGTTGCCTCACACCTCCAGGGTTGGGGGTTCGAATCCGGGTCCTGGCTTTGTGTGTGTGGAGTTTGCATGTTCTCCTCGTAGTGGTGTGGGTTTCCTCCGGGGTCTCCGGTTTCTCCCACAGTCTAAAGACATGCGTGTCAGGTGAAGTGGGGATTCTAAATTCTAAAGGTGTGTGTGTGTAAGTGTGTGCACTGTGGTGGGCTGGCACCCCGCCCAGGGTGAGTCCCTGACTCGCGCCCGTAGACTCTGGGATAGGCTCCGGGTACCCGCGACCCTAGTAAGGGATAAGCGGTTACAGAAAATGAATAAATGAATATTAACATATTTTAAAACGTAATGAAATATAACTCTATGTTGAACTGAGTGACCTCCAAAACTATCTGAATTTTATGGCTACAGTTAAAAAGAGATGATAATATTACAATTTCAATAGGACTGCAGACACTCTGCTCCTAAGAACCTCTAGCCATTGATTCACTACTAGCACCACACAGAGGAACTAACTTCACCGAAATGGAAATTTTTCAAAATTTCTGAATCATTCAGTTATTGATATGTAAGCAAGTTGTGCTTGCTGTATGATAAATTTACCAACACAGATTTCTTTTCAGTGGTCATAATAAGAACCAGGGATCACAATGTCTACGGTACAAATGTAGACATTTGATTTACTATTCAAAGCCGCCAGGGAACCTACAAATATCTTTTGAGGTTTCATGTGTAATGTTGTGGTAGAATAGTGCTAAATCTGAAGAGTTTCTTTGCATATTATTTTACCTTGCAACCCTTTAGGGTATAACACTATATTATTCATCTTTTTCTACTTCATATTGTACTGAAACCATAAACCTTTTCTCCTGTCATCTTAGATTTCCTTGCTAAAAACTTGTAAACTACCTCATAATGGTGCTCTTCAACTAAAATGCAGACCTGTGGTTTTGGGCCTGCCGGTATTAAGTTTCACTTTGCTCTTCCCCTTTTGTTCACCTGAGGGTAAAGTACTAATCATCAAATCTAAGGTTATGACTATGTATGAATTCAGAATACTCTCTTAAAGCATTCTGAACCCATTTTTAATGTATGAATTCTTTTCTGTTTGTTATAGAAGACACAGTCAAAATGTTACTCTTTGTAAAGCAGGACACAGCCTTGTCTCTTTTCATGCTCCAATGGAGAGCTAGCATGGGAAAGAAACAGAGCATTATCTCAGCAGAATCCATTAAGAGTGAACCATGCTCCCATGAATGAGCATGCACAAAGTGTTAAGGGGTCATGCTTGTCATTGAGTAGGTCATTTGGTAAGCTACTGCACCACAACAACATGTAGATGTTACTGATATGGTCTGGGTGTGGTCAGTTCCTGTAAAACATGCAGGGACAACCAGGGCATCCAGAAAAACCTGTTCTGTTTGTCACATAGACCTACATCAATTAGCATAAACAATGAAACTACCCCCACTTGTGCTGCCAAATCACCTCTGACCCATCATGGACTCCACAAGATCTCTGGGATCTGGCAGCAAGATGATACCAATATATCCTTTAACTATAAGTTTATTGGTGGGGCCTCCATGGATCTGACTAGGTTGTCAAGCATGCCCCACAGCTGCTCAGTTTGATTTAAATGTCATGTTCCTCAATCCATTCCTGAACAATTTTTGCATGACGTAAAGGAAAATGTGATTCGTCACACCAGGCCTCTTCTTCCATTGCTCCATGGTCCAATTCTGATGCTTATTTGCCCATTGTAGGCGCTTTTGGCACAGGACGGGGTCAGCATGGGCACTCTGACCAGTCTGCGGCCACACAGACCCACATGCAGCTTACTGTGATCTGATACCTTTCTGCTCACTTCCCACATGAATCAATGAGCTTTGGGCACCCATGACCCTGTCAACTAGTCATGGACTATTTTGAATGGAGATATTCAGTTGAAAACAAATGACTAGACTTAATTCCTGTAGAAAAAATTAAATACATTTTTTATAATGTGAACATATTCACCCATGAATCTTGCTCATATGTCCACTTCCCTCCCCCCAAAATGGATTTGGACATACATTCACAATTATGTTCTTTTTGGGGGGTGTTGGGGGTTCGCCCCCAGTGTGAAACCCAGATCAGAGCTCATGATGTATGTACTAATTTATTCCACTCCCAGTTCTGTATGTTCTTGAATAGTGTCCTGGGGCTTTTGATACTTCTAAATTGAGTAGTTTTGGAAAGGCTTTTTTACTTGTCATTATTTCACAGAAGTAACACACTTCAGAACGGGTTTAAGCTACTCTAATCACCTCTGATCCGATTTTTTTTTTTTGTCTGACCAAGTAGAACCTGGGTAAAGTAGGACAGGGATGGACTGGTCTTGCTGGTAATACTTATGCATGTTCAACTGCCAAGTGATTCACAAATGGATATGTTCCTGTAATCAGATAATCTCCAAAAACAAGCTTGGTCTGGTTTAGGGGAAAGCTGAGGTCACTAATAGAAACTCGAATTAAATGAATGAAGAGGATGAGATGCACATGACAAGCAATTTTGCAATATCAAATACAGGATAGGAGTGGCATGAAAATGTAACTTTTTTACTAAGTCAGCACCACAGAGTCTGGTTTTAGGTAGGGCCAACATGGCCTCAGAAACTGACAGACAGGACCACACCCAGGATCAGACAGGGAGAGAGAGAGAGAGAGAGAGAGAGAGAGAGAGAGAGAGAGAGAGAGACAGAGAGAGAGAGAGGGAGGGAGGAGGAGGGCACACAGGTAAAAGGGACTGCTGAGAGGTGTCCTGTTGCACCACTGGCGGCTTCACATTGGGGGCTGGCCCACTGACAGCAAATCTGAGCAACATACAGGCAGTCCTAAGAAAAGTGTCTGAGCTACAGATACCCTTGTGTATTAGATATCTTCAGTTGTGAAGACAAAAGCAGGAACTATAGAACAAGTGAGGAGGACAAGTGCAAGAGCGATACAATAAAAGAGAGAGGAGAGGTGCGTATCTACAAAAGAAGGAAGCAGAGAGGGGTGGAGTGTCATACCTGGAAAACCTCCACTTCAGACCGCGTCTGAGGTCTTCTTTCTAGAGGCAGAGTCCTGCCTCACAGAGCAGCAACAAAACCATGAGGGTGAGTCTGCGTTCTCTACATGCAAACTCAGTTACCTGTTGAGTGTGTAGTGCCGGGAGAATGAAATGAGTGTTAAGGTTACGGTGATATAATAGGTTCTGGTTTGACAAAAATAATAATAGTAATAATAATGATTGCCATGTGCCAGACTGTAAATCGACTAAAGGTGTTTGGAGATTAGGAGTGAATAAAATGTGCTATATTATGTTTGCATGTACTGGCGTATCTGCTTCATGCTCAGTAGGCTATTTGGGAAAGCAAAGTTGAGCTTAATGAAAGATGACCCAAGTCAAAGAGGGTCTGTTCAAAACAAGTCAGAGTGAAACTCATTCACCGACAGACCATAAACAGACAGTGTTACCCTCAAGGTCCACCATAATTAGGGATGTACACCCTCTAAAAATGGTGCCACAAGGGGTTCTTTAAGAACCATTTGAGAAAAAGAACCATAGAATGCCATAGAAGTACCATTTTTTAATTCCCCAAATAATCATTTTGTAAATGAGATGTGTAATTTGTATATTATTTTACGTTACATTAATTTGGCAAACACTTTTATTCAAAGCGACTTGCCTTTTAAAGATTTGAAAAACCTTCCCGTAAAGGTTGGTAGGCTCTTTTAACTTTTAAAAAAGTTCTTCACAGTCACACTTATCATAGACAACAATTGTTTCTGTAAAGAGTCAGAATCAGGATCAGAATCGCGTTTATTGGCCAAGAATGTGAGCGAACACATACAAGGAATTTGATTCTGGTCGATGGTGTCTCTCAAGCACAACAGTATAAAACAACAATATGTAAAGACAATGAACAATATACTGAGAAAAGGATAAACTCTGTTTTGAGACGACTGCCTGATGTTTAGCACTTGATCTCTGGAAAAAGTAATGTGGTCTGAGTGACCAAAAGCGCAGAAAATAAACAAAAACAAAGAAAGTACGAGAGAGCGTAGTACCGAGGCTGCCATGCGCGGTGCCATCTTGGATCCATTAAAAGATTCTTTACGGAACCAAAAGTATTTTTTATATGGCATCTTGCAAAGAACCCTGTGTGTATTTGTATGTTTGAGCGTACTTTATATGTAAATTCATCACTGTAAGAAAACTCAAAGCTATGAAATTAATTCCAAGCATTTTCTATACTAAAATCCATGTGCCATAAGCACTTTTATGCTTTTTGATTAGTTTACTCATAGATAAGCCCATGATCTGCTGTGTTAAACTGACTTGATTCTTTTCAATGTCACTCTTGCAACAACCTGAAGCAAGGCAGGAAAGAGTCTCAAAATCAAAAAATAAATGAATAAATGAGAAATTTGTCTTCATGAGAGAGCAAATACGAATGATTTCACAAAACCAGTTATGCCCAGGTTAAAAAGATTCTAAACATTTGTTCAGTGGGTGTTTTCGTTTGTTGTAGGTTCACACATTTAATCCATTCAGTACATAACATGGCCTCTATTAACCATCCCACCAAATTTGCCCTATATAATTGTTTTCTGACTCATCCATAATGGACAGGTTCTCCACCCTCCTATGATCTGTCTCAGACCATCTGATTCCAAAAAGTCTAGCTCTTTTATTGAATATAATGCAGTGACAACAGAGCCAAGTTGGTCTGGTGTGGTTTTTCAGGAAACCCATCCCTCAGTGACCTATTTGGTGGAAACAAGTGAAAACAATAGGCCTAAAACGCAACCTCACCTGACCAATTCAAAACAGACCAGACAGACTCAGGGCACAATAGAATGGCAACGAACATCTAATGTAGTTTACCTTCTCATTTCTTGCAGTCTTTCATGTCAACTCTTTTTCTCCCAATTTTGATCTTCAGATTAAAAATATATAATGTAAACGTCAGATCATGCCATGTAAGCACATCTGTTTATGATACTCCTACAGACAAATATAAGACTCATGCATATTCCCATAGTTTCACCTTCTGTATGAGGTATGTAGTTTGGTTACTTTGCAATATTATTGCAAATATATGTATATATATTTGCAATAATAAAAACAAAACTAAAAAAAAAAACGAAATATAAAAAAAAAAACTTGCAGGATTACGAAAGCTCTTTTTATGAGTAATTAAAGGCATACGAGACACGTGTAAAAATTCTGTCGGGCTCAATTTTCGGTTATGATAACAAAAGATTTCAGGAGTTGCTACACATACAAGTAATGACTGTCCATGTAACAAATTCTTAAAGGCATAGAATCCAAGACAATTGAAGTACCAACATTCAGAAAGCGGAGTGCGCTTCAGTTTTTTTCCTAGTGAATGTAGTATTGCATGAGATGGGATGGAATGGGACGGGACATTCTACATTTATTAGGATTTCCTCCATAATTCCATCGAACCCAGACATAACAGTGGAACATGTAGTATAACTAAATACAAACAGTAAAGCACATCCTTTTTTAGCAACGCATTTTTAAGGATATATGTGAATTAATTTCAAAACATGTTCATTTTCTTCCTGGTATTCATTTTCCACACTCTGTATTAGTTTTGTGGTGGGGAGAAAAGAAAATCTTGTCAGCTCAGTGGTCTGTGCCCTGGTCTTGGCCATGACTTCCACATGTTAGGGTGTTATGTGAGTAGATTACATGAGACCAGTTTTAAGAGAAGGTGGTTTATTGAAGGATCATATTCAAATATCTTTGTCAAGATTTTACCTAACTCTAGGACTGAGTGTATCAGACAATGCTGCAAAGGAAAAGTAATGTGGCCCCTTACAGTCACACGTGAACACACCACAGCACAGCACAGTGTGAACAATGTGAAATTCTTTCTCTGCATTTAACCCATTCACCAAGTGAAGCAGGGGGCTGCCACCAACGAGGGGCGCCCAGGGAGCAGTGTGTAGGGATGGTACCTTGCTCAAGGGTACCTCAGTGATGAGGCTAGTAGTGTTGGGATTCAAACCCACAACCTTCTGATTGCAAGGAACAACTCCCTAACCACTAGGTCACCAGCTGCCCCTAAAGGTGTGCCTAATAAATTGGCAACAACAGTAGTGGTGCTAGTAATGTTTGATGATTACCTTTGGCAAAAGGTCTATGGGATGTAAGCTGCTATCCCTCAACCTTCCATCATTGTAGGATTCAGGCAGTCTAAAAAAGCTAACTTGGCCTCTCTTCCCTGGTTCTTCTTTAGGTGAGACCTTGGTAGCATTAACTACTGCATGACATATCATATCACTTTCACTGTAGTTATTCGGAGCGGATGTGATTAAAATGCTACCAACACCTAACAGGAAAGGAAACTCTCTCAGTGGGAAAGAATATGCAGATGTCAAATCTAGAACGAAAGCCCTCATAGTCTGAAACGTGTTTTTGACTACTTGTGTTGTGTAAATGACTATGTCAGTCTGAAATCTTTCTTGTCTCATGGGTTACCAGAGCACAACATCAGTACATGCACAGACATGCGCATGCAGACAGCAAAACATAACCCACAACCCACAACCCAGCCTCTAACCCACAAAACGTGCTCTGTCGCATTTTTCTCCTTCGCTTGTAGGCATTTAGATCACAGCTAGAGTTGTCCTGACAGAACTGGAACCTTTAAAAGGCTCCTCTATAATTTGTAATTACAATTACCTGTTCATTACTAAATCTAATAAGGGCTGGGCGTGGGACAGGATATAATTTCTTTTCAGGCAACGAATGCTTGCTCCTGTGTTTCTGTCCGTGTTTGTTACTGCCCACCTGCTTGGATAAATCCAACATTTTGGAGCATTTTACAGTGTCAGTTGTTTTTTTCCTCCTCTTCACAGCTTCACCTTAGTTTCTTTGTTTTGGCTGCCGTTTTATGATTTACATATGGAAATGGCTACCTTCGTAACAACCGCATAAAGAATTGCAAGGCCTACAGGGCCAGCCAGTTCCATACTCGTACAGCTGCGATGAATTTGATCAGGCATTTGTTAACCAATTACAATAAGTAAACCCATTATCTTGGTAAAAATGGACACTTCCACCAACAGTTTTACTGTTTCCCCTTAAAACTGTCGCATTTTTAGCCATCTCACGTTGCTCATTCTTGCTTCTCATTTTCAACTATAATTACACACTATGTGGACAAAAGTATTGGGACACACCTGTTTTTCAGGGTTTGGGCTAGGCCCCTTCCAGTGAAGGGCAGTCTTAATGCTTCAGCAGACCAAGACATTTTGGACAACGCCATGCTTCCAACTTCGTGGACACAGTTTTCTATCCCAGCATGACTGTGCCCCAGTGCACAAAGCAAGGTCCATAAAGACATGGATGGGGTTGAGGTCAGGGGTCTGTGCGGGCCAGTCAAGTTCCTCCACACCAAACTAATCCACCCAACACCTTTGGAATGAACTGGAATGGAGATTGTTCAGACCATTTTGTCTAATAGTTATATTATATTAATTATATGTATGACCAGTGATTTGAGATTTTAGCTCCATTTACTCCCATCCATGCTTAAAATTGGGAACCTGATTACAATTGATGAAGGTTACTACACGCTGCTATCTCAATACATAGAGGTCTATACATTTGAAATTAAAAGCCACATGAAGCTCAATTTTTTCAAGTTGCTCTGACTATTGAACATAGCTGAATTTTCTTGCAAAGTTACCAGCAAACCAACGGGACCGATCAATAGCTCAGCTGTATTTTACTTTAGTCAATACAGATAATAAAACATGAAATTTGTAGCAAATTAGCTGCCCAATCTCTTAGAACCTAAGATCTCTCAGAATTTCTATTAAACAAATGTAATTTTAGATTAAAAAAAACATTGCAGACAGCAGATTATACACTAAATAATAATGTAGATTATAAAAAGTCTGCATCATTCAACTTGGCAGTTATTGATTAATGGTTTTTAATGCTTGTTCTTACTACAGACTGTCCAGTCAGGGCTGTGATATTGGACTTGTTTTGGACTGATATTTGCACGCAGATTTGTCTCGGTCTTGGCCACTGATATCGCCAAATATTCTAGTTGTCACTGCTATCATTAAAAATGAAAAAAAGAAAGTAACGCCAAATTTGACAAAACTTAAAATAGAACATAAACTCTAGCGGCGCACAAAAAATATAAACAGGCCAGTAATTGGTCTCAGGGAAGATTCTTTTTTCTATCCTGGCCTTATCTCTGTCTTCCTTATTTCGACTCGGTCTTGACTTGGTCTTGATAAGAGTTGTGTTGACTATATGTTGAACATGTTTAAATAAAATTGTTTAGGGGTAAAGATTGGAGTAAATCGTACTCAAACTCATATGACCAGATCAACATTAATGCACAAATATGCAAAAACATACCATCAGCTCTTTCATATGATCCCAACATCAATGGATAAAACTTTCTACCTACAAATCCTAGTAAAGGGAAACAAGAAAAAATAGCATTACCACATAATTTATTTAGCAAAGCAAGGCGGTAAAACACTTGCATATGAACCCAATAACCACAAAGTTGCAGGTTCAAACCCCCACTTCCTACCACTGTGTCCTTGAGCAAAATGCTTAACCCTCAGTTGCTCCAGGGGGACTGTCCCTGTAACTAATGATTGTAAGTCGCTCTGGATAAGGGTGTCTGCCA
>JBBPCZ010141155.1:0-20389 GCA_037974445.1 Brycinus macrolepidotus | reverse complement strand
ATATATATATATAGTACAGTCAGTCATGCTTTTTTTAGCCTGCCAATAGTATGCTTGCTAATGTGTGTGTGTGAGTGTGTGTGGGGTGTGACAGAGAGAGAGAATCTGGAATGTTAGTAATGTGGGCAGATTCCCCTATCTGTGCACTGATGATGCACTGAGCAGCTGGGCAACTCTCAGTTACCACACACAGACACACACCCTGCAGACCAAGGTTAGAGTTAAATAGGCTTTTACCACACATGTAGAGGACGTTATGGTGTAATACTAAATATGCTAAATGCTAAAATGTGCTAAAACTAGTAAAAGTTGTCACCACACATGCAGAACTTTCACACAGACACACTGTTAAATCCTATTGGAGGAGGTTTGCAATTTAAAATTCCTCCCCAGGATGCCTAGACTGGATCAACAACAGTACAGCCACAACAATAACACAGTAATGTCAGCAGTGAGGGATAGCTTAGTTTTTGAATTCTGCATCAAATGACTAAAAACAAAAATAACAATAGTAGCTTTTGGCAGGTTGACAGCAGACAATAGTGAGTAAAGGAGGAAGCATTTCTAAATTAAAAGCTGAATGCACCTTTAACTGCCCAAACACACTGAAATATCAGCGCTATCTTGACCTCTTAAATATAGTCTAAAAGTAGATACCGGCACTAAATCAGTGATGGACAGTGTTAGAACTGATTTGATTGAGTTAAGTGGGACGTAAATGGGATACAAACAGAATTCAGAACACAGAATCTAGTGGGTACAGGCATTAAGGCCTTAAGCCTTTCTCAACCTTAATTAAATAATCTACCTTCATGTTTAGAAGGCCCTCCCCACCACCAACACACAAAGACCACTATCTCCAATTACACGCGCAAAAGTAGGCCCGTTCCCTCCTGCACATAATTGAATCATGTTTGATAGTACAAAATGAGGCCTAAGTGAGCGATGGAGCCAGAGAAACTGTGAGCTGAGGAGAGAGGAATGCATTCAATAAAACCTGGAATTTCCATTTCAGAATGCTTTGGCATACCTCAACTGAACAAAATCTGTTCAAAATAAATGCATACACACACACGGGCGACAATGGGTAGACCAGACAAAGAGCTTGTGAATGGCTGAAATCTGTTATGCATGTTGATACAGAGTATTTTTTTCTAACACCCTTTAACATCATGTAGTGTTATGACACCAGTAGAACCCTGTAAAATGAATTGTTTTACACCAAAACTGATGACAGAAATCAAATCACATTCTTTTGTTTTATTAGCTAGGCAAATGCCTGCTAGACTGCAGTATCTATTACAGTGTTTCTGCGCAATTCAGCTTTCGTCAGGTTGGACGGCACAGTGGTTAGAGCTGTAGCCTCCCAGTGAGAGGGTCCTGGGTTTGAGTCCAGGGTCCTCTCTGTGTTGATTTTGCATGTTGTCTATGTGGGTCTCCACCAGGATCTCTGGTTTACTCTCACAGACTAAACACGTGTATGTCAGGTGAATTCAAGATGCTAATTTGGGACGGTATCTGGGTTTGATTTCTGGGCAAGGTGGTCAAAAGTCATTTTAAGAGGACCGTGAGTTGTGAGTTGTGAGTGTGTGCATGACTGTATTTGTGCGTCTGCCCCATCAAAGGTGTTTCTCTGCCTTTCACCACTGTGACTGCTGGCATAGGCCCATGTGACCCTGGTTATGCATAAGTGGCTAAGATAATGGATGGAAATTGCCCCTAGGTGTGAGGTGTGTGTATCTGAGTTGTGATTGACTGGCAACCTGTCCAGGGTGTTTCTCTCTTTTTCGATCTATGAGCACTGTGATATTAACCAGCACTATAATCGGTGTACTTGACTGGATGGACAATCCCAGAACACTGTTATTCCAGTAGGCCTATTCCTGCCTAATTCCTGTCTTTTCCCCAAAAGGTCTGTATAGATCCCTACATTAGAGCACAGTCCACTTCAGCGCCTCTAGATGTTTGGGGATTTTTCCATAATTTTGCAAAAATGTTATTTTTTTCAATAATTTTTTAGAACTAGTTATGATTATTATTTCTATAGCTAACACCTCCAGCAAGCTTACCACACCCGTCATTATCATTTTACTAGCCTGCACAGCAGTTACATGTTTGCTAACGGTTGTAGGCCAGTTATTAGTCTTTGCTGATAAATTCATTTTATTTTGTTTAATACATAGAACTGCAAATACATTTACTAGCAACAGGTAGTAGGATACATCTCATATTCACCTCGCTTACAACATTAAGCATATCTTGACTTTCAGTGAAACTGTACAGAACATTCAAGATTCATTTTGAGGTAAAACCGACATTTCTCAGCACAGGCCATACTTAACTCAGTGGGTAGACTCTTATGCAACATCTGTAATCATCATCAATCACTATCAATCCGAAGTTGGTACATATTTCTACAAGAAGTTGTTCACCATAAGCATTAGTCTTAATGAGGGCAAGAGATCCATCATTTTGAAAGAAAAAATGAACAGCACCACGTACATGAGCGGGGCACCTAAATCAGGAGACAGGGAAACTTTTCAGTGAGTATTTGGCGAAGGACAAAATGTTCTGCGATGTCAAAAGGAAAAGGAAAACATGCACCCAAAATTGGTTTGAACTGGTCAGTTTCGCCAGCCTTTGCTGAGTGGTCTATTCAGCTCCTCTGAGCATGGACGTGCGATTTCTGTGCAAAGTACTAGACGCTTCACTAGACCCTAGGATTTCACACTGGCGCCCTTGTGGTAATTTTAGTGCAGTCTCTCTTATCTCAACACTGATCCCGCCTTTACAGAACCCTGGCCACAACCACAGAACAGGAGCCGTCTGCAGATTCACGCCAACCTGAGTTACTGTAGGTCGTATCACTGTTAGCCAGGTCTGCAATGTTAAAAAGTAAGATAGATCTCTTATCCAAAATCTGGGACCTCTCTCTCTGCACCAACATAACATGAAACAGAGCCTTGCCATATAAACAAGTTAAGCAGATATCTCTTGTTAGAGATAATTGCTGGATTCAAAATAGCCTAATATGTTGTGGTCACCTACCGATTGCGCAGTAGGTGCAAAATGTGACCAACATGAATTTTTTCCAGTGCACCAAATATACTCCGAATGCCAAAAAGAGTTGATGCAGGATCTCTTCTCACATGTAAATTTTAACAGTTGACACTGCAAAAAAGGTGATATCCATGCAAACCGTGTATTGCAGGTTAATATAGTAATGCCTCAGTGTTTAGCCTGGCAACCTACTGGGTATTTTATTCAGCAAAATTTCAAATGTGCTCCAGATCCAATGAGTAGGTACAAGGTAAGAATACCCAATAAACTGGCAGCTCACTGCCACTTCACTCAGTGTAGTGTCTTACAACGGTACTTTTCTTCGAAACGAAATACCTTAACTTGCCTCTGACATGACAGTGAAGTCTGAAGGAATTAGACCAACCATGATAGCTGACTTTAGAAGACATACTCTGCTCTCAGTGTTCCCTCAACAAGCCAACATCATTCACTGAGCAGAGATCTTTTACCTCTCATCGAAAACAAACAGTAACTGCCTCTCATCTAATGTTAAACTATTAGCTGTAGCATTCTCTCACCTACTAATTTAACCCACAGTGGCTAAAATATTTCTCTTTTTAATGCCTGAGGCTTAAGAAATCACGTTTAGAAATGTACTCCTATGTCTCTTTCCCATGTACTACTAAGTAAAATGGTGTTCTCAAACTGAAAATGATTCTCAGTGGTCTATATTTAGAATGTGACCGTGCCTAAATAAATTAACTGAATGCTCTGTTTTGGTCAGTTTATGCTAGCCAAGGATAACATCTTCCTATCCAGCTCAACTAACCCTCATGCTGCCAAAACAGCCCTGACCTGTGGAGGCATGGAGAAGACCTCTGAAGGTGTGCTGTGGTATCTGCACCAATACATTAGCAGCAGATCCTTTAAGTCCTGTAAGTTAGGAGATGAGGCCTTCATGGATCTGACTAGTTTGTTCAACACATCTCACAGAAGCTCAATCTGACTGAGATCTGGGGAATTTGAAGGCCAAGTCGACACCTTGAACTCTTCGTCATGTTCCTCAAACCGTTTCTGAACAATGTTTGCAGTGTGGTAGGACACATTATTCTTTTGAATAAGGGCATTAGGGCATACTGTTGCCATGAAGGGGTGAACTTGGTCTGCAGCAATGTTTAGGAAGGTGATGTGTGTCAAAGTAAACCCATATGAATGCCAGGGGGCATCTTCTTCATCTCTTCTCCATTTA
Organism: Brycinus macrolepidotus; assembly: GCA_037974445.1. Taxonomy (NCBI): domain Eukaryota; kingdom Metazoa; phylum Chordata; class Actinopteri; order Characiformes; family Alestidae; genus Brycinus; species Brycinus macrolepidotus. The sequence goes on along the minus strand of JBBPCZ010141155.1, from coordinate 16,119 downwards.
AGTGAAGAATACACAACTGGTTGTCCACAAGATGTGAAAGAATCAGGCCTTCTTCCATTGCTTCATGGTCTGGTACTGATGTTCATGTGTCCATTGTAGGCACTTTCAGCAGTGGAGAGGGGTCACCATGGGCAGGCCCATGTCTATGTTCACAGGTTTTCCTTCCTTGGACCACTTTTGATAAGTACTGACCACTGCATACCAGGAACACCTCACAAGACCTGCTGTTTTGGAGACGTTCTGACCCAGTTGTCTAGCCATCACAACCTGGCTCTTGTTAAAGTAGCTCAGATCCTTACGGTTGCGCCCAACACATCAACTTCATGTTATTCACTTTACCTGTCAGTGGTTTTAATTCTGACTGGTGTATGTCCATTACTCCGGATCACATGCTACTCTGGCCAAATGTTCAGGTATGCAGCTATCTTCATGATGAACTGCAACCCGTAATCAAACACAGAAAAATGGCTAGCCACGGTTGCTAAGCAGTGACTGGAGGCCTAAGAAAATTAGACTTTTTTCTTAGGGCTACTGGCTCAGCCTTTCATTGAGATTAATAAATAATGTGTATTATTGTTTTTATTATTATTACTACTACTGCTACCACAACGTTTGACATATTTGCAGTGGTGTTCCATGTACTGCATTTCAGACTTCACACGTAATGAATGTAAGATTTGAAAAAAACTTTTTACAACCACAAAATCTGATACTTGTAATCCTGGATGCTTATGGCCACTGACATTGGAAAAAGTGCATTCCCCTCAGATATCTCTTTTATGACCTCCACCAAAAGACATGCAACTAAAAGCCTTTTTATTACACTTGTTGTGCAACAAAAATCTTACATAAGATATAATTTGTTGTGGTTATTTACAAGCCTAGACAGTAGCCTACTAACACACTTCAAACCACCCAGACACTGCCAAGACCAATTTGAAGTGAGGGCAGCTTGCTGCAGGCAGGTGGGGGGGGGGGGCAGAGTAAACACACACAGAACAAAACATTACATCTCTCTTGTTACAGTCATACCTTGTCATTACCACTGCGGATAAATCACTAATTACGGCTGTGGAAGAGAGGACGAGACAACCTGCAGCACATTCTGTTCTTGTCCTCTTTCAGAGGCATGCAGTCTGTGACAGATGTCAATTCTGATTCAGCCTGCGGCAGGAGGTGCTTGTACCTGATTATGTAAGCAAAAATCCACAGCCGCACGCACTTTTGTGCTCCCACACTGACACATATGCTCAGATAGTACTCTCAGTCCTTCATACAAAACAGGGCCTCCAGCAAGGAGTAAACCACATGAAAAGGTACTAGCCACCACCCAGTAGCAGCCACTGTGTGTGACCCTGAGCACAGGTGACTCAGTTTATGTTCACACTCTCACTTAAATACCTTTTGCCCAAGAACAAAATGTAAAAAATGTTACGAATGAGGTTTAATTGAGCGAAACTACATGTTTGTCGTTTGTCACTGTAGGTATACAGGGAGAAAAAAACCCTAAACAAGTTATGTTACATTTTATGCATTAAAAAACCCCCATAAAAGTAGAAAATCATATGCTTGTTTGCATTTATCCCAAATTTCTCCCCAATCCAGTTCCGTCCAATATTCTAATTGTTTTTTCCAATCACTGGGAATTGGGTTATTTATTAAAACAGTCAGGATTAAAACAATAATCCATGTTATGCAATGTTCTCCTTACCCCAGATATGATACTGCAGCCAAGATGAGTTTGTTTCATTAGTCTTATGCTGGAGCTATGGTGAGGCTAATGCAGCTTAATGGAAACCACCAGTCATCAAGTCCCTGTCTAAATAATCACCCACTTGCTTCAGACTATTTCCAATTCTTCAGTAATCTGAAACAGATTTTCATGAGTAGTTTCTCCCACTGTGTGACATACTGTTCTGTCTATGAAACCGTTATCTATAATAAACTGATTATGCTAATAGTAGTACAGGACAGCACTGTAGTAGCAGCTTTCTGAAGCCTGAGTAATGTACTTTTGTCTGAATTTATGGATAACAGTGTGTCATACAGTGTCAGGACGTACATGTAAATAAGTCTTTTTACAAATCAGTGGTTAGAGGTCAGTATGTAAATATCCACACTCTTAGTTTTGATCTATTTGAGAATCAATGCTCACACAAAAACAAAAAAAAGTCTTTATAATAAAATGTCTTTGATGCTTAAAGGGTAAAAAGTGACTGAAATAAATTAAAACAAATGAATGTTTATAACAATAACTACTTCTGCTTCTGGTTCTCATACACACACACACACGCACACACAGACACACAAACAGACACACACATGGAGTCATTTCAGGTATAAGGAATCCTCATTTTAACATGCACAAGAAGACGTTTAGGTATTGAGATACTATCTTTGGTATTACTTTGGTAATACCATTACCTTGGTAGCAATTTAAAAAGAAAATTGGTGATATCTCCCACCGCTAGTGTGAGACAAGTGTGTGATGAGTTAGGGATGCAGTGTGAACGATACCAAACTGGTTTACATAAGCTTATATTACTTGACCTCATAGCTTCTGCACAAAACTATGTTTTGGATAATTGTCCGCATTTGAAATAAGCGTGGAAAGTGGGAAAACCGTGTACATTTGATTTTTGTCCAAACCATTGCTTTGAAGGCTTTGAGGTCAGAGGCAAATTACATGAACCTCATGGAATCACACTGTGGCCTGTGATGTGACCAAATAAGATTTCAGGGGTCTGACTGATATTTTGATTGACAATAATATCAGCTTTTTTTTTTGATAAAATGTGGTTTTAGTGATCTAGGTGATACTGACCAATAGTTTTATCGGTATGGGTGGAAACATAGTTGATAATGCGGTGATGATTAGTGAGATTTTTGGTTGTATCATTGCTATAAATTGCACCACTTTGGAGGAACCCATTACTTATCACGTCCTTTAACAGTAAAACTAGCTTTCTTTATCTTTTAATAATTTTTGGAGTCATATTTTTTCAATCTAATCTCCAAAATATCTCCTTTAGCCATTTCAGATGCACACAGGAAAGAAATCAGCTTAGGTGAGAAAGGCAGCTTAGGTGTGTTTGGGTAGCTCTTCTTATGTGTCTCTTTGTAGGGTAACATAATGACCTTGTTCCAAAAGTTGGACTGCAGCCAAGAAGATAAGATAAGAAAGAACTTTATTTATCCCGAGGGAAATTCTTTTGTCAAGAAAGGAGGGTCATCAGAAACACTGTCCTAGTAAGAAAGTCATCTTTTGTATTACATAATAGACCAGAATTGTGTTGTCATTCTGTCTTCGGTGTTATTTCCATGTTGGGAACCTCATGCTTAATGTTATCAGGCCCTTGGCGCCCAGTGTCTGTTAGAAACAAAGATGTTCCAAAATCGATGTTTTGCTATGCATACACTTTATCTCCAAATGTCCAGATACTCTGAATTTCAAGGTCATTAAGGACAACCTCACCATAAAACCTCACATAAACCAACAAGCTTCGTTCAGGGTGATGTTTTAGTTATGTCAGCAGTATTAGCCTACAGTTTGAGAAGCTGGTGCTGGTGTCTAATAGTGTTTAATAAAGAAGATTTACTTTTATGCAACGACATTTGAGTGTGCTACAGTGTTTGCTTGCAGCATGTATGTAGCATTATTTGTATTTCTGCTAAACAACCTAGTAATTTAGAGAACATTCTGAAAGAAAAAACAAACACAGAATATACTGGATGTGGAACAAGTTTACCACAGGATATGACAGCGGCAATGTTCAAGTTTTTTCAAAAGAAAACCAGCCCAAAAACTGATGTGAATGGTTTAAAGTGGTAGGCAAAACATTCATTTGTTTGTAGTTAAATGCTCCTGTCAGTTAAAAACTGTGCAACTTATTGAAAGCAGGCTCATTTCACACACTGCAAGTTACACCCTCATAACACATACACTAAACAAACAGCTTACTATATATTCTACTGTACATTTTACTGGGCTGAGCTGGTTTCATCCACCAGCAATTCTCTCTCGAGCTTTCTTCAGGTCAGATGCATGCACATTATGGGGGACAAAAAAGTATTATGGGGGACAAAACACCACGGGATACTTTGGAAATGGTTAGAAGTATGCTGCATTTGGTGGTTTTATTTGAAGGATTCTTCTGATAGGAACAGCCTTTGATGGCGTAACTGTCTAGAAATGCAGCCCTTATTGTCTGTGACACCTCTGGGAGCAGCTTTTGTTGGGAGGATGGATATAAGGGTGAAAGAGTTAAAGGAGAAATAGGGGGCACAAAAGTGAGCAACTGAAATACTGATGATATTATGGTTGGTGCTGGAGGCTGATATCAGTTATAGGAATTCAAAATCGAGCACAAAGTTTTCATATTGGTTGGGTCCTGCTGAAAACACAGAAGCCTGCGCAGACTTGTAAAGAAAAGCGCTTCAACTAGGTGAACTCATGCACTTTGTTTTAAAAACCAAACCCACACACTGCCCTCGTGCTTCAAAAAGCTCAGAAGAAATCAGATGAAATGAGGGGGACTCCCTTTGGGGGTGGGGGTGGGGGTGGAGTAGCAAGAGCAGCACATGTGGTATCATCATCCGTATGTATGGGGGGGGGGGGGTAACTGTGAGTATTTGTGTGTGTATGAAGTCTACAGCAGTGTCAGCTAGACAAAGGAACATTTTTCTGACTAGACATGGACAGTGGTTTTCTCCATTGTCTGAGCCGGAGAGTGTTTTCGCAGACTGAATAAAAACAGACAAAACTTGTCGAGCTAGTCGAGTGAAGTCAAACAGAGTTTAAAGGCTTACTAGTGTGTTTCTTTTGGTAAATAAAGCACATTGTCAATGTCGTATCAAAACCTCACAGAAAAAGTTTCCCAGACTGCTTGAGAATGCCACCTGCCCTCATCTCATAATCAGTGGACCAACAGGAATTCCCCAATCGTCCAAAGAAATGAAATAAAATCACACAACATAATGTGATACTCTCTGGTATAACATGTTGTGTAGGAAAAGTCAGATATATGTGCGTTTGAGCTTTTTTCTGTGCTGGGTAATGCAGAGACCTCTCTGCATCTGGCTCCAGTGCTTCAGCACATCTGTTTCTCGTTGGACCAGAATTCCTGGATGGATTGGAGGCAATTTTGCGTCGGGGGAGTCGATCGGCCCTAAAAGCCATGCAGCAGGCCATTATGGAAACCGAATCCACTTTATCCCTTTCATGGGGAGGCCCTATCTCCTCCTCTCTGGAGCATCCTCAGTCTGCCCTGCTGACCTGAGCACCCTCTACTTCTAGGGTCATCAATTCTGGTCCTGGAGGTCCAGAATTCAGCACGGTTGGGTGGTTCCTTTGCTCAGGCACCTTGGACTAATCCTGGTAAAGCACTGCTGAGTTGAATCAGGTGTGTCTGAGCAGGAAAATCACCCAACTGTGATGAACGAAGGTCCTCCAAGGCTGAAATTGATGATGACTGTTCTACCTCAAACTGTCTGTTGATTCTCCTCCAAGTGGATAGTCCTTCCTTCCTCTATCCATCAGAGAGAAAGGAGGTGGTCTGGAGACTGCAGGGATGTTTCCTAGCCGGCGTTTGAATTACGAGTTGTTATTGTACCTTTGTGCAGTATCAAAAAAGCAAGTCATCCTGAATTGCGTTCATGAAATTGTTAATGTTGCTAACAATGAATGAAAGCCAATTGTTACTGATTAGCATAACACAAATGATACTGTGCTGATCAGTAACTATTAGCTTCCATGTAAGTATTTAACCCTTAGAACCCTTAGAGCATATTAGTAAAATCTGATTTCAACAAATGAAAACAGTGTAAAACAGTCTAAAATCGGTGTGCGTTCTCCACCACCCCTCCCTCTGTGGGTTTTCCCCACCCACTTGCGGGCGGAGACTATCCTAAAAGTTTGCCCGGTTTCAAGGATGTTGTGTTTTTTTCTGTTTGTTTCTAAGACCTAAAACAAAAGAAATTTGGGCATTTTTGTTCTTTATGGGCATTTGTGTATGATGCCGGTAGTGGTTATTATTATAAAGTTTTTAAAATTACAATAACTTTGGTTCCATGGGACATAGGAACACCAAACAAAGCTCAGCATGACGTCTGACACCTCGAGCATCAACACAAACCAGGGGAACTTCGATATAAGGAGTCATTTGGCTGTATGACGACAATTTATCATTTGTTACGTTTCTTAGGGGTTAAACCTTGTATAGTTTTTCCTACTGCACTCATTTGCAATTAGTCAGTTTTGCTAATAAACAAACCCTTCGTCTCCCTGTCCAGTATATGTAGGTAACTGTTCTGTCTCTGGAATGTTTAAGTCCGTAAGGGTTGGTGTGTATCAGCTGCAAACTTCCTATATAAGCAGCCACTTCCATGATGGACAGTGGACAGGTAGGAGGTCAGTGTTACTCTCAGGGCAGTGGTGACTGGGACAGAGAAACGACACCACTGAGGTACAGCACACTCACACAGAATATCAAAACAACATTCTGTTCTCAGAGGAAGAATGCACTCCTGAAATCCTTTCATTTAATGGAACCTGAAGTGTTTGGACAGTGTAACTGTAGACTGATGGACCGACTAAGTTGCTTTCTTCAGTGCTTTTTCCTTTCTTTACGAGCTGCTTTGAGGAAGAAAGGGAGACTTGGAGAAGAGCATGTTTTTTGTTTTCAAAATCGAGTCCAAGACTAACTGGTAATATCTCAAAATCAGCGGGTTACAAAAATATCCTTGGGAAAGAGGGGGCGAGAATGTAGTCATTTATCAAATACAGCAGCTCTGGTGCCTCCAAGCGGTGCTGTAAGACAACAGAACCTCGGGTGAAAAAGTTCAGTGTGCATAGAAAAGAGCAGTAAGAATGAACAGAAAGTCTTGCTCTATTTTTGGTGCATTTTAGCCTCTTTAATCACATTTATTTTCTTCAAATTTTCAATTTTCACCAAAGCTTTGCTGCAGATTTTATTATTTGGGGTGCAGACAACACAAACATTTCCACTGTAAACCATACATTACCCATAAAGTGCATTCAGTGAATGGTGCACATTTGAGTTTCTTTGACAAATCAAAAGCTCTTGAAAACACTTATGATAATGAACACTGACCACTACCGAGTCAGTGCACAGTACACTGAGCGTGTAACACAAGTTCATCAAGTTATTACCCAATTAGTTATGACTTGATTCGATCTGTGATCCTGACAACTGTTCAGCACTGTAAGCACAGCTGGCACCTCTGAAAGAACACTGTGCTATTTTTGTGGCCTGGCTCATACAATCACGATGGGTGCAGAAAAACATTTAGTCCTTTAAAGGTTCTTCCTAGGGAGAAAACGGTGGAAGAAAAAAAGAAAAACAAACATTCCACCCATAGCCGCTGTCTGATGTGTATGTGCACGTACAGAAGAGGGTTAGCATACTGGAACAGCAGCATTCTTCTGCCTGTTCTCAGTCCTGTTTAAAAGAGTGCTCTGGCCCTGCCAGGCCTCCGGGTCAGTACAGGAAAGCTCAAAGCGAGCATCTGAGCTATTTCTGGCTGGCTGAGTATTTTTAGACCGTTGTCCAGAGGACTGAAGAGGCACGTGTATGCGCAGGCATTAGAAGGGTGAAGAAAACTTGCTTAGATGGAAAAACTGATTCAATTAATCAACTGCTGACACCTCAGATAAGTTGCACAACATGTGAGCAATGCACCAGTTTAAGGGAATAAATAAAACAGAAAATATATAAATATACGGAAAAAAGCAATTCCCCTGCAAAAGTAGTGTTTCCCCTAGAACATTATTTTATTAGAGGGTGGTATTTGTTGTTTTGGTTGAGACCCACGAATAAGAAGGTCAAACCATGTGTGTGTGTGTGGTGGGAGGTATTTTACAAGTTTGAACCATTTTACACTGCACTGGAAATAAATAGAGTACGAGAAGTGACAGCACTGTCAGTAGCCTTTGTTACATTTGTCCAATTATAACCCTTCTAGGCTACTGCGACTGCAGTAAGACTAGAAGTAGAAATGTAGCCCACGTGCTGTGTGTGTATGGGCCTAATTTTGTAGCGTTTCTAGCTAGGAACAACTAGCACGTCACCTGCTGCCAAAAAAAGACCCACCTGCTAATTTTTTTGGTAGGGGAAACACTGGAGGTACAATATGTTTTTTATTAATTACTTTAACAGGCTACTATGAAGATTTCTTTAAATTCTAGCACAATCTTTATCAATAACCAATATTAAATATAAACTTGATCAATCATGTTCTGTATAAAAAAATCACAGTATCAAGAGTTTGAAAGGGAAACATGCTGTTTGCAGTTCTCAAGCCCAGACCACAAATACTTACAGCATGGCTGAAATCAACTGTCAAGAATGACATTTGATTGTGCAGGTAATCACAATGAATCACATTTGTCTTATTTGTTTTAACTTTAACCCTAAAAAAGATTTTTTCTGTTTAAAAAAACATGTGTGGAGTCATCGTTTTACAATCAGACAAAAGCTTCACAAGAATGTGTTTACTACTTTTGGTAATTCAATAACATATTTTCAGTGTGTGAACGCTGGGTTCCTATGAACCTGAACATCATGTGATTTCCACTAAGTGAACAGTTGACAGTTTTCATCCCCAACATCCAGCCTGCACGTTCAATCCAGTGAGGGTAATTCTCATACATGTCATCATATAAATCATCATATATGCAGCTTTTCATTCTGCTGTTGCTTTTGTTAGTTTGCTGCTCATTGATTTGTCAATAGTTTTCCCATGAGCGCTGTCCAGTGCAGCCTGCTGAATTACTAATACTGCTGCATCAGTGGTGTGTTTTCTTTTCAATGACATTTCAGACTCGAAGAATAAATTAACGGCATATGATTAAATGGTATTTGCCATTTTTTAAATATTTTAAGGAGAGGGCTACAGTCAAAAAGTCATAGGAAAGCACACAAGCAGCTGTGCTTCAGCATGGACTACTAGAGGAGGTTCGAAGGGTCAGACTAGGAAAGTGTGCTGATGGTGTAAAAAAGGGGCATCAATAATTTAATGTGTAAACAAATTAACATGTCAACTTCACAGCATGTCTCCTTTTCAGTTAAGAATCACTGGCTCAACCATGGCATTAAGGGTTTATAAAAACACGGGAAAGTATCAGAGAGAGAAGAAAACACCCTCAGAAACTGTTTACCATGCGGTGAAGTACTGAGTTCTCTATATTGCATTCATCGTTAACAAACTGTGAGTTCCTTAAGACTCTTTTAAAGAGAAACGATTAAAGAGAGAGGGTCAAGGTAATTAACTTCAGAACATGACATAACAAAGGTCACAACAAAGCATGAAAGCACTGCACTCAAAACTGCAACAGGAAAAGAATCTGCATGAGTCCTTAAACATGAAGCCACTTCTTTTAGTGGGGCCTGCGCTCTTTCAGCTAATGCTGAGTTTAGATGGATGAGCAGAACATCTGTCCCCTCGTGTTTACTTTCGCTGGCGTGTCCGTTTAAAACAGATGCCGTTGTCAGGTCTGTGAGAGCGCTGTGTAGAAAGCCTTTCCGAGGAAGCTGCCGGATTGTTCCGCTTCAGGCCTGCTGAGTGTTGTGCTCACAGCACAGCTGTAGCTATTACAACTAAAGCGCTGCCACTTTTTCTCTATTCAGAGCAGTTCCTGAGTGCAGAGAGCTGCCAGGTTTATATCTTTATCACCACAAAATTGTTTGAACTCTTACAAGTTACTATTGTTTACAGCAAGTATTCAAATTATACTATTAAAATTTTATACAATTATACAACGACATTTAATTACAGAAGGAATTATAGAGTTGAATCACAATGAATCCCATGTATATTCTGCATCAACAGCATTTTTGTGTGTTTTGAAGTTTCTTAAAAACAAACACTTTTAATCAGAACTCTTCTACAACTTTTGGATACAAACATGGTATTTATAAATTGCACCTGTCCTGAGTGTGTGTGCGTGTGTGTGTATGTGTGTGTGGATCTCACTGGTAGCAGAGGTAGCGAATGATGCGATTCGGCAGGTCCAGTTTGGACACAGCCTGCAGTGCTCTGGGGCCCAGCATCGTCCTCAGTGCAATACGGCTCAGCTGCTGCAGAGACAGAGGGGTACCTGCAGGAACACACACAACAGTAGCTCCATTGTAAAGTGTGATTTTATGCAAATCATTATTTGTGCTGACGCTCATGATATACAAAGATGTTCCTTAATCAAACCTTAATACAATTTAATCAACACTTCCCAATATTATCCATCCATTATCCCTAACTAGGGTTGCGGTGGGTTCTGGAGCCTGTCCCAGTAGTCACAGGGTGAAAGACAGAGAAACACCCTGGACAGGTCACCAGTCCATCACAAGGCAGACACACAAACATACACACACACACAATTTAGTAACTCCAATTCGTCTGAAGTGCATATCTTTGGACTATGGGAGGAAACCGGAGTACCAGACACAGGAGAACATGCCAACTCCACACAGAAAGGACCCTCATCTACCCTGGCGTGGAATCGTACCCAGGACCTTCTTGCTGTGAGGCGACTGTGCTACTTTATATACATTATATACTGCCCACTTCCTGATATTATGATTGCTTAATTAATTTAGAACAGGGCTGGTCATGGGATAAATAGAAGATGGTCGTATAGTACGTAAACAAAGCCCCTCAGTCTATACATGGAAACTAAACCGCAAAATCAACACTTTTTGTGAAAAAACAAACAAAAATACAAGAAAAATATTGAATATGGGCCCTTCGTTTGATACAGAGGGATACAGAGGGATTTCTTTAAATTTCAAAAAGGTCGCTTCAGTCAGATTTCCTTTACAAAAATGACTATTTAAAATACCTACGTACATTTTTGGGGGGAGTTAAAAGTGGATCTCATTGCCATGACTCCAAAAACACGTTTTGTTATTTTTAAGTGGGTTCCTTGCCATCCTTCCCTGTCAACAGAACATGGCCAGTTAAATCCCTGGAGACCCTGCGACAACAGAGGCTAAATAAACATGATATTCAGCTGTAGGGCACATATCTTTACTGCTGAGAAGTGCTTGAATAGTGATCCTCACAGCATCTTCAGTCTCATGATGCATGGCAACCGAAAACAGAAACAAAAGTAACTTTAGATAAAAAAAGACCCTGAAGGGGCTGTTTTGGTTCAGAGGAAACGGCAAACACAAGATAAAGACAGATGTACAATCTGGGTGGTTTAGGCCGCAAACCAGAGCCTCATCCATTAAAGACTATTGGCTGTTTATGTTCTAGAATTCAATTAGCAGTCTCTAAATAAAGACGGCACGTATGTTTAGACAGGTTAATAACAGCATTATCAGAACACACCACCTCATCAAGGTGGTTTACATTTTTTAATGGAGTCCTGGCATGGGCTGCTTAGGAATGGTTGCCACCATACCTCAAGGGACAGACCAGCAAAACATTCCAGGACTACTTCTTCCATGTGCTTTTAGATCTGATCTCCATCCTCATCCTGTTTACCACTGCTTTCATCCAAAAGCCCAAGCAGCACCAAGACTGCAGGCCTTAATCCAATACATGTCTCCACAAAGAGTGGGCATTCCTTTCATCTCTGCAGCCCAAAAACAGCTTCATTCTTTCCTGGAAGAGGGGTCAAAATGACCTGACAGACATTTCCATGGCTTACTGACTTAAATACACAACACCATGTGTGATATTTTATTGCAAAACACATCTGACCACTTTTAAAAAGAGAAAAAGGACTTAATGGCACAGATTAGCGGTACTTTTCTACAGGTGATGTTAAAGGGTAGAATCGGACAGAAATATCCTGTTTTAAAAGTAACATCAGTAATTGAACGCTGACCGAATTGTGTGTTTTCTGGTATACGCAGTCTAAATCCAAAGAGTAGTCACTACGCAACACTGACACAGTGACTAAAGGAGGGTGTACCAACTATTTCTCAAATCAAGGGAAATTTAAGGTATTCATCAATAGAACCAAATTGAAAATATGACATATTCTAGGCTACCTGTGTACATTTTAGGCCCTTTACATAGTTATATGTTATTCATCACTAATTCATTTGTGACTACTCCATACATACATTATTATACGGCACAGATAACACATTAATTAAGTACCAGGCAAGCTAAGGATAGCAGCATGATATAAATGTCACAGAGCAGGAAAGAAAGACAAGAATTTTTTAGTCAAGTGCGCCACTTGGTGGTCATTTTCTGAACTGCCAACTCATCTATAAAGTGTTGCAACATGCTATAAAACTCAACACTGGTGGTTGTTTTGTCGTTTTGAACCTTTGTTCACGAGTTCAAAATAAGATGACATGTATAGATTAAAATAAGTGTAACTTTACTCCAGCCATAGTGCAATCACTAACATCTTTCATACATTAACTTCAAAGTACATGTACATAGTACACATGGGGACCTACAAGCTGGTACTGTGGTCCACACAACCAGTAACCATGATCACAAAAGACAAAAAATTCTTGTTTTAATTTGTCACCTGACTGGAACCTTGAAGTTCACATTTTAAGGCAGGTAATGTTACCTTTTCAAACCAATGATCTAGAAATTTGTATCTCCATCTAAACATAAAAATACTGTTAACTAAATCCACATCATGAATACAAGGATGGGGTATCGCGGTACTTTTTGAGTATCAGTTCACCACGCAACACTAGTTTCTTTCTGAATCAACACCAAACGGGATGTGTTCCACATTTTCGAGCACAGAACTGTTAGTATAAAAACATCGTCTTTCTCTCCTACATCCACACAAACTACTCCACTGAGTTCTGGTGCTCCTTAAAGACAGACTCAGCTTCAGCCAATCACACATCTGCATGAAACGGCAAAGCCAATCCTATAATGATACTGGGATAGAAGACAGGACTCATGGTAGAGAAACAGTACTGTTCACTGTTCGTGTTCCAAACACTGACAGAAAACAGCATTTATATGTGAATTTATGTTTAAAATTATTGCTAGGGATGTATCCCCACCATTTCTTCCCAGGTTTGCCCCCTTGAGTAGATCTTTGCTGGGTACTCACTCTCGTAGAGCTGCAGACACAGAGCAGAGGGCGTTCCAGGTCTGGTGTAGTCACTGGGTTTTTTCTCTCTCTTGTCTTTGGCGTACACGTTCGCTCCAAACTCCACCAGCAGCTCGATCATTTCTGCATTGCTGGCCTTCGCCGCATGGTGCAGCGCCGTCTCATGCAGCCGGGTGGCGTTCACTTTAGCTCCTTACACAGACACCACAGATCACAAGGGTGATATTTCACAGATTCACAACCATAAAAATGCTTCTTTAGGAAAAAGTCATAGCTGTTGTTTTTTTTGTTATTGGGCCATTAGGAGTATATTAATGACTTTAAGCTTGTTAGAATATTGTTGGACTTTCTTTCCATCTTTACCTGCATTGAGTAACACCTTGACACACTCCAGGTGTTGGTTAGCACAGACTACATGTAGAGGGGTCCCAGTGTACAGATCATAGGCTTCTAGACTGGCTCCTTTAGCAATCACCAGCTTAACACACTCTGCATTACCTGCACAACACACACACATGCATGTACAAAAGAGGGAGTTGTTGGGCACTAAGTCACTCTCACTTTCAAGGGTGGGCGATATGGTGAAAACATCATGATACTTCATGATACCTAGTCACAGCACATACAGTACTGTACAAAAGTCTTTTTGGGCACCTATGCAAATTTTTCTCAGCGGGTAATAAAGTGTCTTTCTGCAAAGTTAACATTAGAATAAAGCCAGACAAACAAGAGAGCAGGAAAAAGAATCAAGTTTTGTTTGTAAAAAGTAGTTGATATGTTGTGAGCTGGTGAGGAGAACACAGGTTTGGATCCAGATTTCTCCTCAGTTCCTCCAGCTGTTGTTTGGATTTGTGAAATTCCACCAAACTACTGGGCTTTCACAAGGAATACACCGATATACTGAACATAAAATCACTATTTACTGTATAATGTTATTTGTATTTATGCGTTTTAATTTTACATAAAATATTTAGAAATATTAATGTGGAAAAAACACTGCTCATCTAAAGTTTTTAAATATTATGTTCACCAGTGCCTAAGACTCAATATTGTATATTTTATCTGAGCACCAGCACAACAGTAGTGCCACATGTATACAAGGCTATTCTAATTCAATATCTGCAGAAAATAAACTATTTAACTATTTAAATAAACTATTTTAAAAAATCAAACAATTGGTATGAGTAAATTAAGAAATTATAATAGGTAGTTATAATAGGTAATAGTGGCCTGACATCCAATTAGCTACTGTTATGCAGTTGCTATACATTCTATAATAGGTCTGGATCTGTCTTATTCAATATGCAGCTGTTTAGTGTTCTAGATATACTGAGAATACACATGATTTACTTAGAAACTCTACTGTGCTGTGATTTATCATGATGTATGACAACACTTTGTCATATTGCCCAGCCTTAAGTACTGAATTTGGAGTGCTGGATTTGTAAATATGGCTGGTTGCTCTGATCCCTCACCGCCCATGCAGGCCTCGTGTAGTGGAGAGGTGGTGCGGGAGGTGAGCGCTGGGTTGACCTGGGCTCCGTGCTCAAGCAACAGCTGCACACACTCGAAGCTCCCGACAGAGCAGGCGTCACACAGAGGAGTGCTGCCATCCACGTTCCTCGCATCCACCTGGAACCCAGCACAAATCAGCAAGATAGAACTCAAGATCCAAGATTTGTCACATACATAGTTATACAGCATGTAGTGAAATAAGCCCCTGAGTCAAACACCTGATGAAGCTGGCAGTTTAACATTCTGCCTGAGAAAGAGACAAAATAACCTCAGCAACTAGCATGAGCTGAGGTCTTGCCAAATAGTGAGCTTATTAATGATTTAAAAACTGTCTATGAACTAATTAACAACCTGATTATAAATCATTTATAAACCCTTTATAAGGGTAGTCTTATTGTAAAGTGGTACCAAGTTATCAAATGATGTAAGTTAAACAGAAATTTGGGGAAAAAAAAGGAAATATACAGAAAAAAGAATATTCCAACTAAACAAATATTTCAAACATTACAAACCAAAGCAAGATCTATACAGTGTGCAAAATGTAACAGAACGTAACAGATCTTTAGTTCCTTTCAATTCTTATTAGCACATCCTCCATTTCTGAAAGGAAAAGACTAAATTACAATGACAAACACTTTTACAGTCTCAGAAAATGATCTATAGAAAAGTTCTATGTCATATACACGAATACTGGTGTCACAATGTTATTTTAAAAAGCTGCTAAAAACCGCCTGATTCTCCTCCACCTTTTTGTACATATAGGCACACTCATCGCACTTTCAGTCTTCTCTTATTGGTTTTTTTAAGTATTCTTTTATCTCTTTTATTGCTTCTATTCTTTTATTTTAAAATATTTTATTTTTACTGTATTCCTGTAAAGCACACTGAATAACCTTTGTGTATGATCATGGCACCACTGAGGTTACCGTCCCCACACACTGCTTCCTGGGCACTGTCGCTGGTTAAATGGTGGGGAGGAGGAATAAAATGTGCTGTTCACACTGTGTGCTGCGGTGTGTTCACGTGTGACAAATGTCCACTAAAAAAAAACTTAACTAAAGGTGAACAGGGTGTGCTAGAACAGGGAGAACCATGATGCTCCAGGAGCAGGACAAAGACCACTGGGCTATAAAATAAGGGAGAGGGGGACATGGAAGTTTGCCAAGCATGTAGAAAAACAGTGAAACAACTCATTTTCTCCCAGTGGACTTTTACCTGGGCTCCAGCATCCAGCAGCAGCCTCACACACTGCGTCTGGCCCCGGACAGCAGCCTCATGGAGGGGAGTAATGGAATCTACAGCCACTATGTTCACTGAGGCTCCACTCTGGATGAGGGTCTGCAGGTGGGACGCCTGTCCATGATACGCAGCCTTGTGCACCTCTGTCCTCTCAGACCAGAAACCTGATAGACATACACACACACACACACATATTACCAAACTGAATTATGAGCTGTATGTGGTTGTCTGTGCTTCAGTACACACACACACATTACTAAACTGAATTATGAGCTATATGTGGGTGTCTGTGCTGCGGTATA
>JBBPCZ010141141.1:0-20389 GCA_037974445.1 Brycinus macrolepidotus | reverse complement strand
TATATATATTCACACACACACACATATACACATACATATATACACATACACACTATTCAGTGTTCAATTTTAATGTATATATGTATGTCTAATATTTGTATGAATTTGTATTTTATTAATTCTGTAAAATACAGAACTTTAAGGAGAACTTTAATTACCCCGAGGGCAATTATTTTGTCGTTAGTATGCTCAGTGCAACAAGAAGAATAGAAGGTAATAGACTATAGAGAATTAAAAAAATAGACAATAGTCCAACACAATTACAAGAACATTATTGTAACAAAATAACTAACTGACATTACTTTGTCCTGTACCAGCATATCAGTAGTGCAAAATGGCTTAAAATAAATAAGAGGAAAAAAACAGAAGGAAAAAAAAGCCCTTAAAATGCAGAGAGCACGCCAGACAGGCAGGCATCTGTGACGGTGCCGGAAGTAAATATAATTAATTCTGGAAAAGAAAAAAAGTACTTTCCCCTCTTAAAAACAGCTCCCCTTTTAATAATGTTAATGTTGTTGTTGACACACTAAAATCATTATCATTAAAGCTGCTGTTTAACCATCCAGACAAGACTTAATGTAAAAACACCCCCTGGTGACAAATATGATCACCCCCACAGCCCCACATTACAAATCCCAATTTAACCCCTGACCAGGGAGCATCCCTCAAAACATGGGATCTGCTTTCCTCTTCAATAACATATCTCTAATAGACTTTTAACTAAGAGGATGTAGAGGGTTTTCATTTATCCAGACACACACGTTTTAAAAATGAGTTTTTTATTTGACAGTGGTCAGGAGATTAATCAGTAATGCTACTGTGTGTGGTATCAGATTTAGAGACATGAGATTATAGTGCTGTAACATGTCTGTTTACTACCTTTCACTTGTGTTCATGTTCAGGGAATCCAGGGCATTGTGAGATCCAGGAACAACACAGGCCTGACTTCTTGACAGTCCTGTGCAAAAGTCTGAGCCACCCCTCATTTCTTCATTCTTTGCTTCCGAAGATCCAGACTTTCTTGTATTTTTAATGTGGTCTTGAGGATCAGTTCTCCAGGCTTCCTGAAGGCCTTTCAAAGGCTCTAATTTTCAGTCCAGTCCTTGAACTGAACCAGTTTCAGAGGAATGTTTTTTGTTTGTTAAGACACACAGTGACCTACATATGAATCAGTCAAGCAGAATAAAGCACATCTAACTTAAGGCCTGAACCAGTGAAGAAACAGGTGAAGATAATTCCAGATGATCAGGCGGTGATCAGTATACTGGTGGTGCTGAATGCTGAGTGGTTGGAACCACTCAGGCACCTTGTATCTTTGGGCACTTTGCCGCCTGTCTCAGTAAAACATCTGTTCCCATTTCTTTCACTTAATTTTTAATTTAATGCAAACAAATGAGGGGAGGTTCAAGACTTTTGCACAGCACTGTATATCTGCAGAATTATCAGCCTGGAAGTATGTTCCCTTTTTTGAGACTGTGACATTCAATATAACATTTGCAACAAAACATAACATTTACAATTCATTTTCTAGATCAGTGCTTATTTTTTCCCCTCAATAAATGGTGTGCGTTCAATTCTGAATCACAATCACTGCATATGAGCTTGATTAAACCATCAGTATATATTACCATTAATCTTAAAAGATCAGTTTTAAGTGTCAAATGCTAAGGCAAGTGTACATCCTGCCAATTTCTCATATCATATATGCACATGAATTGCACTAATCTATATCAGGCAGAAGTTAGAGTTGTTAAGTCATTAGAAACACTTCAGCCAATGTGACAAAAAATATGAAAATACTGCAACTGCAAAATTGCAATGAACAGTTTACATCTAAAAGCACACAGACATTGTGTGCAGAATTTTTAAAGCAGGCACTTAAAGAAGACACATAGTGGTTGGCTTAATGACTCTGAATCCTCGTGAACTTCATGCAGCGCCCCTGAAACACAAAAACAAACAGTTACGGTCAAAAAGAGAAAAGGTTAATGCTCATCCAGTCCTGAGACGCTTTAGACGGTCATCTTCACCCCATAGTCTGCTGGGGGCTCCTCATTATCTCATATAAATATAAAATATGACAAAACGCCCTGCATGTCCCCCACACTGGGCTGCTTGTGCCCTCATTTAGAGACCGGCAGAACGTCCTGTCCCACCATGCATTTGCTAGTGCTCATGACAATCATCCGCAACTGATGGCGCTCATTCATTCACATCAGGTTGTTCAAATGCACGTTATGTGGTCACAAGGAATTATTTTGACACGTTTCATCCCAGTGACATTTACGGTAATTGAACTCAATTGAGGGAGCTCTGGCTCTAATGGTTGCCGAGGAAGCTGCTGCCCTGAAGGTAAACCAGGCATGATGAATGCGGCCTAATGTTAAACACAGACTCAGAAATATGGCAGGTATTGTTGAGAAACACAAAGAATTTAGGGTACTAAAACACCCTGCTCTTATAAAGAACGTCATTCAATTTCGTAGATTTTTTTTCACATTTTCTGCATAATTAAATTAAGCATAAATATAAACAAGTCCTTCGGGGCTGTTTTGGGCCATTGCAGGCCACTTGAAAGAAAATCAGAAAAAAAGAGCATTTTTGTACAATTTTACCATTTTGATGTATAAAATCTAAGAAGATGTGTAGGTTCATTGGTGGTTTGGGATAGCGTAACATTGCAGCCCTGACTATAAAGAAATCCCCGTCAATAAGTTTCTCTACATTAAACCATTTCAAATCAAACACACTCCGAATGACTGTTTTCTCAGTGACTGAATTATGCGGGTATTAAAATTTTCCTTTTAAACTATCAATATGAAATGGAAAATCAAATGAAACCGAACAAGTCATATGACCAGAAATCACTTAATATGAAAGTTTCATAACAATATCTTAATTATTTCCATAATGCCACTGTGATTACTTGATTATTTAAAAAGCAATACATTCATTTTCTCAAAATTGGCACGGAGTAGTTGTCAATTTACATGATGATATTGCATATTTAAATGTCTCCTGCTGCTCCTTTTCTTTTTTTTTTAATACCCCATTTATATCCGCATAGTGCCCAAGTATTTTGTATTAGCATTTTGCCTTTTATAAAAAAAGAAGTCTTTTTACAGAAGTCTTTCAGCCGCACTTTTTTTCAGTTAAGTCCACAATTATTATCTTCTTACACCTGATTTAACTGATACTGAGAGGCCCATAACAGTACATTATTGATAAAACCCTGTAGAGGCTGAAGGAAATGTGGTCCATTGAGCCGCTGAGAGTGTAATGATACACTAGAGTGACTTTATATGAATGAAGATAAATGTTTGCTGTTATAAATTGTGTGTCTGATTATCCCATCCCGTGTCTGCATGGGTTTCTGCCGGGTTCTCCAGTTTCCTCAAAGACACGCACTTCAGGTGACGTGGAGATGCTAAATTGCCCCGAGGTTTAAGTATGTGTATAAAATGTGTGTGTGTGTCTGCCCTGTGATGGACTGGCATCCTGCCCAGGGTGTTTCAAATGATCACTAAATCACTATAGTACACAATAGTGGCAACCCTACTACACACATTTTCATGTTAGGCACAAATTTTTTACTCTATTTTAGACATTTTGTGTTGTATGTCTTAAATCTACACAGTTCTATTTATAAACTACACAGACTGGCTCGGTTACAAAAAAATACCAACTTTATTTCAGCATAAAATCGTAAAGCAGCAGGTTCTTGTGCAAAATAGTGATCAAAACAACACTAAAAACAAAACAGTCTCCCATATAAATACAGCATGTCCACATGTCACCCCCTCGAATGTCACAAAACCACAATTAAATTGTTTATTTAAAATACACAGAGTCTGATTCCAAGCACTAACTGTAACTAAGTTTCTGTGGTTTGCATGAAATAAAAGACCCTCAGAAGAGGCAATGGGTTGGGCGGTTTGTACAGTTTTAAATTTCATTAGAGTTTTGAACATTCCACCCTTATAGCCTTATTAGCCGCATGGTTAGATGATGATAGCCGTGACCCCGTACGGTCACTGCAGTCAAGTCCAAACTGAGAGTGACAGTCAGGTCAGTGTGAGGTCAGAGGCCACCCACCACTCTGAGACGTCAGGAAAGAGTCTCATCACTGACAGCCAGAGACTCGACAGCCAGACTCCCGCTACTGACCTAATGATGCTAATAATGATGAATCCTCTTGACGAGTGTGTGTGTGTGTGTGTGTGTCCGTGTGTGTGACCAGGGGTCTTTTCAGCATTAGCTTAACAACCACACCCAGCCTAAATGGTGCAATCTAGTTTGTGTGAAGGCGTGTGTATATGTGTGTGCATGTGTTAGCACGTGTGTGTGTATGTGTAAGCTGAAAAGTCTCTGTTTGGACAGCCAGACTTGATTGCCAGACCCCAGCCCTTGACCTAATGATGCTAATAGTGATGAATCCTCTTGACGAGTGTGTGTGTGTGTGTGTGTGTGTGTGTGTGTGTGACCATGGGTCTTTTCAGCACTAGCTTAACCACACCCGGCTTAAATGGTGCAGTCTAGTTTGTGTGAAGGAGTGTGTATGTGTGTAAATATGTGTGTGTATGTTTTAGCATGTGTGTGTGTGTGTGTGTGTGTGTGTGTGTGTGTGTTCCTTTTTTTTAATTCATCCAGATAAGCTGAAGAGTCTGTCTGGGCAGCCAGACTTGATAGCCAGACTCTCAGTATTGACCTAATCATGCTAATAGTGATTAATCCTCTTGAAGTGAGTGTGTGTGTGTGTGTGTGTGTGTGTGTGTTTGTGTGTGAGACCATTTTTCTTTTCAGAACCAGTCAAACAACCATATCCAGCCTAAATGGTGCAGTCCAGTTTGTGTAAAAGTGTGTGTGTGTGTGTGTGTTCCATTTTCTATTCATCCTGATAAGTTGAAGAGTCTCTGTTTGGACAGCCACACCAAACACTCCCCCCATCAGCACAAAGACTGGTCTCCGTTAAGCGCATTATTTCTTAATTTATCTGAAGGTCAAGCACATCCCAAAAGATGCTCTGGCTCTGAGTAAGCAATAACAGTCTTTTTCAGTACATGCTGCATCAGCATGACAGTAATCTAATTTCCAAGAGAAACTCTTGGTTCCAGAGTCCCAGAGTCTCAATCCAAACTCAATTTTGTTCTGCTGTGGAACATTTTTTTGTTAGGCGCCACATATTTCAACATTCAAAAGCGTATCATACCTTATCATTTGCTGTGGGTCTCATGACAGCCACTCGGTCATACTGTCGCCGCAGCAGTGCCAGAAGAGCATCAAAACGGCCCTGAATGCACAGCATTAATAGAATACAATTTATAGAATGCAATACATATTTTGGCTCTTATTTAAAGTAGCAGTTTGACAAAAAATCCCCTTAACCCAAATGTAGACAGTCAACCAAAACATGCTCGGTGTCTGAAGTTCTTTGAGGCGAATGTAGCTAACAAGTAATGTAAACTTATTTGAACAAATTTGCCTTGTTCAAACTGTACCCCCTAAAGTTAGGGGTATCAGACTTGCATCTGTGATTTTTAACAATATATGACACACTGTTATCTACAAATATGGACAAACAGATGCTACACATATCATCATCGTTATGTGTAATAGTCTTACTATGTGCAATATCACTACTTATGCCAGTTTTACTGATCCACTACTGATCTCTACTGCGTACAATAACGGACTCGGTATGGAGAACAACTCCAAACCACAATTTGAGTTACTAGTAAATTACTTAGAAGTAAGTTACTTATCTATAGTATTTATACCCAAGCATTGTGTGCATATAGCATAGTGTATTTAACACAGAGTATTTTTCAGTGTATTTCTGCAGAGTTTTTATTCGACTTTTATTTTTAACTTTATATTTTATACTGTTCTTGTCTCTGTGTGTCTGTGCAGTCGTAAAAAAAGCAATTTCCTCCAGGATCAGTAAAGTTTTCTGATTCAAACAAACAGGTTTTCAACTCTACAACATACTTTTGTCCACATTTTTGTACAATAACTATGTCAAACAGTGTTGGCCAGTTTGTAATGACAGTTTACACAATGCTAATTAGCCTCCATTGCCTTTTAGCTGCACTCGTCTCGTAACTCTGGTGCAAAGCTTGAGACACCAAACATGTCTTGGCTGATAAAACTATCCCTTTAACTCAGTGAACACCTAATCACAGTTAACAACCAAAGCAACATAAAGGTAAGCAAAAGACGCACCTTAATTGGGGTGTACCATTTAGATGGAGGTGGGGGGCGATAGGGAGGTGGTGGTCTAGAAGGAGCCTTTATAATTGGCTCATTCTCCTCCTCCTCTGGAACTGTGACCACAGCATTTTTGGCTTTCTCCAGCCTCGCCCCTTCCTCTGTGGAGCCTTTTCCTCCCCAGCGAACCTGAAGAGAACAGAGTTGTTTGGCCTTTTCTTAACATAGTATTTCAGTTTAGAGGTCTTCAGCTTAGACGCCTCTTTTTTGCAGGCCTCCTATTGGACATTCTTCTGACGGAATCAAAATTGACTCGGATATTTTTAATCAATACAATCAAATCATTTTCCCTGTCATCAAATGTTATCAGCTGGCTCTCTGTGTTGAGTTGCTAACGAGCAATGAGAGGCGAAAGGGGAGGGGTATGAGCCCCTTGATGTGAAAACGATAAAACTGCCACAATAAAAAAAAATGCTTTTATAAATTTTTAGCTGCTTACCACCTATGACCGGCTTTGTAAATCATACACAAATAAATTCTGTCAAAATTACTGAATAGCTTCAAAACTCAATGGTGCCTGCAAAATAGGTAGGAATTGCATTTTCTGATTACTGTAAAAAGGATTCATCATCAGTGTGGAGAAAAACACAAAACAATGCATGACCAGCACTGGGAAACAATCTCTTACGCAACATTACATGTCAATGGTAACAAATACCAGAAACTACAAATCAACCACAAATGTTCCCACAGTGTATTCCATGAATTTCATTTGAGCTCAGTCATACTTTTAATAAGCTTTTAAATAATGAGCTGACTTTAAAGTTAACAGTACTGACACCACATTATTAATGAATATGTTTATATGCCAAGCATGATTTTGTTCTTTGTTTTTCTTTTCTTTTTTTTAATATTTCTAACCTACCTCCATTCGTTTGATTCCACCAGCACCCCTCCCTCCATAGTAGGAGGCATCCACAGTGGGCCACTTCTTCTTCGGCAGTGGGTCCTCCTCTGGCTCCTATGGAACAAGACATAATATAAAATATTGACAAAAAAAAGAGTACTGAGGTACTGATATTTGAGTTCTGGATCATAAACTACACTCCAACTCATCCCAAAGTTACTGGATGGAGCTCTTAAGTATAATTTAATTTCTTAAATACAAGATATGAATGCGCAAATTAAACACATGTTAGCAATGGGTGCACCTTTCACTCATTAGCAAGAGTTGTGTGGGTACTTTGGACATACTCTGCCTGTTTGTCAAATCAAATCAGTAATTAGTGTGATTGCATCAGTAATCACACTATTGTTCTTCTTAAGTTTTACTTTTATTATTAGTATTATTATTATTCTTTTTATAGCTGGAATTTGGCACTGCTTCTCGTCTGACCCCATTGTGAATTTTGGCAAAATCCCAACGCTAAAATGTTCTTTAATATCCTGTGTATTGCGTGTGTATTCAGATTTTTGATCAGTTGATCATGGGCGGAGTATTTACATTTACGGCATTTAGCAGACGCTGTTATCCAGAGCGACGTACATCAGTGCTCAAGTAGTCCACATTTGTTCTTCAACCTGAAATGCTATACTTAAATCATCATCTGCTATTCAACCAAGTTAATGCCAGCTAGGTTACACACCTAAACAATTCCTGTCAAAGAAAAGCCAGAGAATAAGGCAAAAGTAAGGAAGGCATGGAGTAAGAGTATAAGTGGCCAAGTAAGAGTATAAGAGTATAGTGACGTCATGGCTATGGCGGCCAGAAAGTGACAAAGCGCAGAGCAACAAATCAGTCTTGCAGAGCTAGAGACACAGACAAAACAGACTCCAGGACACTCAAGCTGAGGTCAGTTATAAAAAAAGATGTGTGTCACTGTTTGTTGTGGTTTAATTAAACAGAATCAGCATGTGAACGTGGCCATGTGCGCTTTTTCCCCACCCGTTTAGGGGAGAGCAATTTGCTTCACCCGTTTTCAGCCGTTCTTAACCATAAATGGCTTGGTAACAGACAGCGAGTTAACACCCTCCTCCATGGCTGAGCAGTAAAACACGGTGCACTGAGTGAAGAGGGTCAGAAAAGGCACTGGTTTGATACCCCGCTGTGAGCAGAATTTTTTTTAGCCATAAATCCAATGTTTGGGTGTCTCCAAACACTGTTTTTATAGCAACCACACAATCACACTTTGCATTTTCTCACGGAAATGCAATCTAGTTATGTATATAAACCATATTCTACTCACAGGAACTGGGCGTGGGGGAGGAGGCCGGGATGGTGGAGGATCCCTAATGACCTGTTAAATGGACCAAAATCATTATTACTGACCATTAATCTAGTAAGCATCTTTATGTATACTGTTTTTATGTTTTCTGGATAAATGTTTGCTCACCACAGTACAGCAAAGTGGCCAGAACCACCAAAGCAAGGCCACACCCACCAGCAGCAGAAGAACCAGGAGAACCACCAACACAACAATCCCATTAGACTGCCAAACACAAGCACAGACAAATAACGAGTATATCTGAGTCTGACATAAATTATTATTATTATGATTCATTTTATTTAAACGCGCCTTTCAATAATACAAAAAAGTAAATAAAGTAAAATAAAGTTTTAATATACATCTTTCATTTTAACTGGTATAAAATGGTGATACTGATGATACAGTGACTGTTTTACACTTACACATGTGGTGGCATATATTATGACTGGACTCGAAATGTAGGATTGACCACGGTTAAAGCTAATCAACACTTCAACTGACCTGTTGAGAGAGAAAACACCAATTCTTACACACTGGTCTACAGAATACATGTATAATTCCTGTCTGATGACAAATTTTACTACACCAATACTAAGCCCATTTGGAATTTGATTAGTTTTACCTGTGGAGATGGAAAAAGATTTGTGACTTCAACCCAGTATGAATCTGCAGTGTGTGTAGTTTTTATATCTTGACAGTAATATTTGTGTATTCATTTGAATCCTGTATGAATCTGACGTATGTGTAGTTTTTATGGCCTGACAATAATGATTTTGTATTCATTTTAATCCAGTGTTAATCTGCAGTGTGTGCAATTTTTATAGCCTGACAGTAATAATTGTGGAGTGATTTTAATCCAGTATGAATCTGCAGTGTGTAGTTTTTATAGCCCGACAGTAATAACTGTCAAATGATTTTAATCCAGTATGAATTTGCAGTGTGTGTAGTTTTTCAGTCTGGGAGTAATAATTGTGTATTCATTTTAATCCAGGATGAATCTGCAGTGTATGTAGTTTTTACTGTCTGACAGTAGTAATTGTTTCTTCATTTGAATCCAGTATGAATTTGCAGACTGTAGTTTTATAGCCTGACAGTAATACTTCTGTATTCATTTTAATTCCATATGAATCTGCAGAGTGTAGTTTTTATAGCCTGACAGTAATAATTGTGGAGTGATTTTAATCCAGTATGAATTTGCAGTTTATGTAGTTTCTCCAGTCTAAAAGTAATAGACGTGGAGTGAATGGCCTTCTGTGATTGGCTGAACCCAGAGGCCCCTCAATACTAGCAGTCCTGTTCCAATCCATCTCATGCTAAAGGAATAACAAACCCGAGTTCATCCAGTGGGGTTACACTGATATGCACTTCCGGGCTTTGGCCTTTTAATCTGGACTATCTTTGTGAATTTAGGGAAATTACACAGATGCTTTATCCTGAACCAATCAGCCAGTCAAATCTCATTCAATACATTACTCATGTTCTCTAATAAACTAATCCAGCTCCCGAAGGACTACAAGAGTTCTTGAATAGAGACATAAGAATCGCTTAGAAAAGATAAAGAGAGAGTTTGTTTTGCAAAACTGATTTTATAAAGCAGTTTTCATTCAGAAACGAGGAAAAAAACAAACAAATGATAAATGTTTAACTGAAACAGAAGAGTTTAGCCAGGTCACTCTGAGTATCTGTCTTTCAGGCAGTTTCTAAAGGCCATGCCATGGCAAACAAAAATGCAGTGACGTAACACACACACAC
Organism: Brycinus macrolepidotus; assembly: GCA_037974445.1. Classification (NCBI taxonomy): domain Eukaryota; kingdom Metazoa; phylum Chordata; class Actinopteri; order Characiformes; family Alestidae; genus Brycinus; species Brycinus macrolepidotus. Next base: position 10,163 of record JBBPCZ010141141.1, on the reverse strand, counting down.
ACACACACACACACACACGCACACACAAATACACACAAACACATGCACACTCCACTCTATTTAGCCCTTTGTTTTAGCGTGCAATCGCTCCTTATCAGCGTTCTCATGGCTACAAGCAGAAACCCAAACAGAAGTCAAGAGGAACTCATGATGTTTCTCATTCTGTTCCTCTGCCAGCTTCTAACAGCTGTGGCTCTGTTAATGGACAGCCTGTGCTCTGAAACAGCAGCAGGAAGAATGCTACTCACTGTCCTACTTCGGTCAACACTGGAGCCGGACAGAGGACATAACCATCCTTCACAACGGTCGGCTTCTCATCTAAGAGGAAGAGATGACGGCGTGAGATCACTGCAGGCTGCCAAACACACTCAGGCAGAGCTTTCATTTAATAATGGGATACCATTAACTCCTCTAAACACCAGGACAGTGCACAGGCCAGTTTCCATGCCGGCTAAAGTGTGGATGAGTTTTCCAAAGCAAACGACTTACAGATACCACCGTCAGATACTGAGAGAGTGGACGTAGCTTTATACACATCAACCACTACAGCTGTATAGGGCCCATATTCTGCATTTTTTGTGAATTTCGTTTCTTTCCCTTAAGTCTTACACTAGTTATGTGGTTTTGCGTACCAAAAAACATTATATTTAATACATTTTTTTTCCATTTTTATCAGGAACATTATAACATTTAATTAATAATGTTAATAACTTTATTACAGATTGCCAGCAGGAACAACACCCTGCATCACTTCAATATGACATGAATGGGCGGGGGCTTAACTGTTGCAGAATGGATGAGAGGTATGTAATTGTTTCAACGGTTGTGACATCACAATCCCTTATTGGGAATGGGAAGTAAAATGAAGTCAACTGGCTTTTGAAAGTTCAACAATATTTTAATTTATTTTTTAAAACAAGGAAAATTCAGATTTGCATGATAAGGGCCGTTTAAACACTAACTGTTGAGGTGGTTATAACCATGGGTGGAAAATAGTAGTAACTGTAAAGTATTATTTTGACAGATTTGTACACCGACTTGAGTATTATTTCAAACTGAATACGTAAGTGAATTTTATTTCCAAAATGTAATTTAATCTGTTTGAGACACTCCACTCCAATGGAGACAGTAAGACTGGTATCTATATACCATGTGTGTGTGTGTGTGTGTGTGTGTATATTTATATATACATATACAAGGAAGACTGACTGAAAAAACCCTAGTTTAAAGCATCAATAAAGCTTTAATAAAAGTTACTTAAGGTCTATAAAGCACTTACTACGTTTGTAAATTACAAAGTTATGAATGTCAAAAACCATGAGATGTTTCTCTTTGTACAGTTAATCTCTTTGTCTTGCTAATCAGACAATCAAATTCATATCAGTGTAAAATGAATTTGTGTAACTGGCAATTAAACAGTGCTTCACCATCACTGATCAGCTGAAGCATTTACTTTTTACTTTTATTTACTTGAGTACGTTTTTCACAAATTTTGACACCCTATACTGTCATTTAAGTATAATCTCTCTGTATCTTTACCACCCCCGTTACACTCTGAGACCTCAGGCAAGGTCCAGAATTAGATTCATTTAAATCTGCTCATATCTCGGGATCTTGTTTGTTAAGGGTTAATGACACAATTGTGGCCTTCTGTGCTTCCTCCACCCGCAAGCAAATTACAGTGAACTAAAGCAAATTACAGCTAACTCGTGACCTGCTGTTTGGGTTGTTACAACCACTGAGTTTTAACATGGACTGGCTTACTGTAAGCTTCTTCTTGATTGACAGAAAATATGCAGACCACACCCTCTGAGCTCCGCCCCTGAGTAAAGCCCCTCCCTCTTAGAACAATGTTGTAGGATTCTGGAACAGAAGACATGGCGTGTTGACAGACTGAAACAGGGCAAAGGCAACATCTTCTAAATGTTGATATCACTTTCTAGACAACCACATACCATTCACGCACACGCTGGAGGGCTCAACGTTAAAAATCTCCACACATGACTTCTGTAAAATCTGTGAATAACATTAAATACTGTTCATCTGGAGCATGGGTATGTTCCACAGTTTAATCAGATACTGAGAAAGGGCTTTTCTGTCTTACAGAATTCACAACAGACTTAAGGGCCTGGAATCCATCCAGCACGGGAAACACCTGATCTTTGCTGTCTGCGATGGAAGCAAGCTGGAAAGCAAAGCACAAAACAAGGAAAAATCCATTAATAGATGCTATCCATTTCCTCAGGCTTGTGCTCTCCAAACACAGATGCTAAAATTAGGCCAGTCTTGAAGAAATCTATCCCTTTTAAAGGGATAGATGAACCAAACAAGCTTATAATATAAGGTAAGATAACCCTTTATTAGTCCCACGGGCGCAAACTTTGCATTGTTACAGCAGCGAGGTGGACAAAGAAGAAAGTAGAAGCAGCAAAACCAACAGAATAATAACTGTACAATATAACAGTATAATATAAAAAACTGTGCACTGTACAAAGTATTATTTAAATATAAATATGTTCGTGTAATGGGGGTAACTCCGTGCTCCAGTAGCGTGATGTTCTTTGAATAAACCTAACATGTAACACTGATTTTTATGTTATTAAACAGGCTGAAGTAGAACATGCTTCTGGCCATTTTCTTGTATTCCCATAGCAAAATCATCTGTGAAGTTTGACAGCAGATACACTATATGGACACAAGTATTGGGACACACCTCTTAATTACTGAATTTGGGTGTTTCCATCGTACCCATTGCCACAGGTGTAATAAAATCAAGCATACCAAGACATTTTGGACTACGCCATGCTTCCAACTTTGTGGACACAGTTTGGGGAAGGCCCTTTTCCATTCCAGCATGACTGTGTCCCAGTGCACAAAGCAAGCAACATAAAGACATGGTTGGATGAGTTCGGTGTGGAAGAACTTGACTGGCCCACACAGAGCCCTGACATCAACCCCATCCAACACCTTTGGGATGAACTGGAACAGAGATTGCAAGCCAGGCTTTCTTGTCCAACATCAGTGCCTGACCTCATAAATGCTCTACAGAATGAATGGGCACAAATTCCCACATAAACTCTCCAAAATCTTGTGGAAAGCCTTCCAAGAAGAGTGGAAGCTGTTATAGCTGCAAAGGGGGGGCCAACTCCATAATAAAGTCTATGTATTTAAATGGAATGTCATTAAAGCCCCTGTTGGTGTAATGGTCAGATGTCCCAATACTTTTGTCCATATAGTGTATTTCTCCACGTTCCTCTACTTGCTATTCACACTGTTCACAATAACAGCTTTTTAACTGAACTGTCCCTTTAAGACCTAAAGGGCTTTCAGCTCTGGTCTTCAGATAATGTACAACCAGGAGCCTGTGCTTGGCAACCGTTATCCAATTACAACCTCAGATTAAACTTCCTGCACAGACAAGAACATCAGTCAAAACCAAACTGGATCTCACATCGCTCTCATACAATCGGGTAGGTTACAGTCACATCCAATTTTATGTCCAGTTTACAGTAACCATCTAACATAGTCTCAGATATCTACTCTACATTGATTACATTAGTAAACTGGCAGCTGGTGGCCTAGTGTTTAGAGAGTTCGCCCTGCGATCAGAAAGTCGTGAGTTTGAATCCCAAGACTGCTAGTGGCACCACTGAGGTACCCTTGAGCAAGGTACCGTCCCCACACACTGCTCCCTGGGCGCTGTGTTCCTGGCTGCCTGCTGCTTCATTTGGTGAATGGGTTAAATACAGAGAATAACTGCATGCTGTTCACACTGTGCGCTGTGGTGTGTTCCCGTATGACAAAAATGGCCACTTTGCACACACTTAAATTTTCTACTTTTACATGTTACTCACTTAATAAGTAATAAAAATACACTCAATATTCTTAGCTATCAAATCAATTTACAGTGTGTTCACAATTTCAGCACTTGTCATATTTTTTATTTATCATTACTGACCTACAAAAAGCCACCTAATATGTTTACTATAACTAGATGCATTTCTGAGAGCAAATGCGAAGTGTGATTGCACGGTTGCTATAAAACCAGTGCTTGGAGACATCGCACAGACTGATTCTTTTTAATTAAACTACAACAAAGAGTCTCACGTGTCTTTTTTATATAACTGACCTGAGCTTTAGTCTTGAAGTCTGTTTATGAGTCTGTGTGTTTTGCTCCATGTTTGTTTCTGCGCGTTTGTTTTTTCGTGTTTTGTCCTTTTCCAGCTTCCTTATCTGTGATGTCACACAGACTCTTTCTTGCGCACACATTTTGAAGGTGACTGTCTCTCTCCCCATATATGACAGAGGTGACTCGGCCACCAAAATCAATTTTTTAAACGATCAATACTCGGTCCCTGATCAACCGATCAAAAACACAAACACCCGCACAACGCACCAGTTGTTAGCAGACGTTTTGACATTGGAACCGTGCCCATATTTCAAAAACAGATGCAGTTTGTTTTATTTGACATGTTTTCGTTTATAGTTGTTAACTCAGCAAATTTCCAACATTTAACAAGAATAAAAATCTGCAGTTCATTAAATAAATGGATAAATGATAAAATCTGTGGTTTTGACTGGTAGTGTGAGTGGTTATTGCAGTGTAAGTGGTTACTGCAATGTACATGTACATGAATCGGCTAAAACATCTTGCACATTCTCCACTTCATGATTTTTTTATTCTTCTTGCTGTAACGCCCGGAATGATGATGGTAATCCAAACTCTCTGCTGGGACTATTAAAATACTACACAGTCCATCCAGACAGTGAAAGGGTTTTGGATAACAGTTTGCTACAGGAGTATCATGACACATATCTTAGTACTCATTTATTATATGAGTGTTGCAATGTAATAGGTGCTGTTGATGAAATCTAAGTAGACTTTCTGCTACGGAAATATTTGTGACACCAGACATACTGATTTAAATCCGAATGGTTTATACAGTTCTAAACAGCCTAAAAATGCTTGTTCATGTATTTTATGCTTCCACCAGGCAGTATAGTCAGACAGACAAACAGATAGATAGACAGACTGACATACATACAGACAGATAGACAGACAGACAGACATACAGACAGTTAGACAGTTAGACAGACAGACAGACAGATATATAGATAGATAGATAGATAGATAGATAGATAGATACAGACAGATAGACAGACAAACAGACAGATAGATGGATAGACAGACAGACCAACAGACAGACAGACAGACAGATAGATAGATAGAGATAAACATAGATAGATAGATAAAAGCATTTGTTACACATTTCTGCGCACTATGGTGCAAAAATGTCATTATGTTCAGATTTTCAGCCACTGCAGAAGGGCAGAATGAGGCTTTGCAAACAAGATAATGTTTCACATACTTGCTGGGCATCAAAGTCTTTCACCCCTACACAGTACACCCGAGCGCCATACTTCCTCGCCTCATCAGCCTGCAAGAAAAAATAAAAGTGTCTGATGTGCTCCGTAATCATTGTTCAAATTCATGACAAAAGCTGCCCGTTTCAAACTACTCGTGTTTGTGATGTCATAACCACGACCATATTTTCTTATAACCACCCATTCAGCCTACAGCAGTTAAGCTCCTCCCATTTACTGATACCGAGTGTTGTTGCTGATGTAGCAGTGTTACTGAAGCAGAAGATTAAATCCTTGTGCTGCTCCTGGCTGTCAGGAAGCAAATGTAAAGAAGCCAGACATGGGAAAGGAGTTTATTTTTGCCAACATTCCTGAGGGTTTCAATCCAGACTTAACAGTTCAGCTTAAATGTCAGGCAGCCAATCAGAACATCAGTCTTAAAGGGACATCAGTACATAAAGGGACATCACGTATATCGGTCTTGAAGAGAAACGAACAAAACAGCCTGTCTGATTCTTAAGGATCAAGTGAGGTTGGAAAATGTGAAGATACATTTTGGTCTGTTTTTGGAATTTAATTTTTAAAGAAAAAAAATAAGAGATAAGAGAATATATAAATATAAGAGAAAGGCAGAATATGGGCAATTTGAACTGCGCAGTGCTGAGAACCTCCAGGACTCAAGATGAACGATTCTGCTGGTATGTAAGTTAATGTGGCGTCCTCACCTCGTTCACTGTGAGTTCGTGAGGGTAGATGTCCAATTTCCCATCAGTCAGTCCAATAATGACACTCGATGCTCTTGTGGTTTGTGCTTTCATTTGTTCTATGGCCTGAAAAAGTCAACATGCACATAACGTTCCAATGTAATATCAATACCGTAATTATTCTCAGAACTGAATGTGTGTGAGTGTAATATACAATATATACAATGTCAACCACATGTTTTTACCACTTATCCATTTACTTCATAAGCTGCTGATTTTTATTCTTGTTAATCAGCGGTAAGTTGCTGAGTGAACAACAATAAATGAAAATATGTCAAATAAAATAAGTTTCCTTTATAAGATGAAACAATCTGTAACAGTGCATGTCTGACATCCTATTAACTGGTTGTGTGGTGATGCAGAGTCAAATTCTAGACTGTCCTTTACCTTTAAATGCACTTGTTAACTGTTTCAACTCTTTGACTATTACTTAATAGCTTGTTAAATATCTAACAGTTGTCTAGTGATCCACATTATAATTATATTAGGCAGCTTTTATAGGTCAGTAGCAAAAAAACATTATGACATTTTCTGGCTAATAAAGGAACTCAAATGGTGAACATCCTGTAAACGTATTTGTTAGTAAAGTATCTGAGTATTTTTAGTAAATATTAAGTTACATGCAAAAGTAGAAAACCTCTGTGTGTGTGCCAAAGTTTTTGACACCAATAATCGCCAAAGAGGCAAAACATATTCACTCACAAATAAACTGACTTACATTGACCATCTTATTATAACTCATCTTATTATTCTATATTGCACGACACTTACTTTTTTAATTCCCTCATGCATGTAGGTTTCACCAGCAGGTATAATTTTACTCAAGCGCTCCAACCCCACTTCAATAGAAGGCCTGAAAGTATACAAGAAAAAGACGATTTGTAATTCTGCAAGATAAAAGTAAAGGAACAGCCATAACAGAAACATCCAACTCTAATCAGCCTAATTAGTGCTGAAGTATCTACATTCCGAATCTGCACAGTGCCTCCTTGACCGGCTGTGCAGGACTGGAAGCAATAGCAGCTTACATCGCATTCCCCTCAGGAACAGACTGAGCAGCTCTGATTTAAGACTAATTATATCAGCCTCGCTCCGGAAATCTACCACCCAGCAGAGTGTTTAGATTAGTGCTGACAGTAAACACTGCAGGGTGGGACGTTAGTAAATGCTGAGGAGAGACCACAAGAGCACGGGTTAAAACACACCTGTCTCCAGTGAGGGGCAGAATCACATCTGCTCTGGAGGAGAAGACTATGAAGGACACCCTCATCTTTGGACTGCAAGGGATAAGAATCAAGAAGAAATTTCTTATCATCCCATCAAGGGTCAGGCAATACATGACTGTATACACACACACACACACACAAACACACACACATTCATATATATATATATATATATAGGCAATCAGAAATATTTAACCCCCCAAATGATTTATCAACGAAAGTTTTTTCAAAGAGCTAAGATTTTGGATCACTTTATCAGTTGAGTTATGCATAAAATCAACAATGTATGATATAGTATTTGTGGATAACAGGATATTTTATTAATATAGCCATAGCACAATTAATCAACCCTTATATGACACTGCTCTTTTCAAAATCGTCTGCTAGTTTTTATGGCCTAAAGTGGACCTAAAGTAGTTTTTGTGGCCTAAAGACCACAATTTCATCAAGAGCCCTTAACAACTAGGACAACTAAGAAAAAGCCCAGTGTTACTGCAAAACACCTACAGGATGACCTGATGAAGGCTGGGACAAGTGCTTCAGTGGCTACTATAAGATGAGCACTGAATAAACAAAGACTTCATGGCCACACTCAAAGAAGCACTCCAATCTTGGCCACATCAAAGGTCAACTATAATACGCCAGTAGAAATTTGGACAGACCTGCAGAGTTTTGGGAAATGTTTTAATGGACTGATGAAACTAAATTGGAACGGTTTGGACCAGTGGTATGTCTGGTGTGAGAAAGGCCAGGCCTATGAGTAGAATAATACCATCTCTACAGCCAAGCATGAAGGTGGATCACTGATGATGTGGGAATGTTTTCTGCTGCAAGAACTGGCAATCCTGACTGGCATCATCGAGTCTTAGAAATACCAAGTCATTTTACAGAGGAACATAATCAAACATTGAATCTTGGTGATCATTAGACTTTCCAACAAGACAAGTTCAAGTCAGCTAAAGCCTCGTTGAGAAACAGATCCTTGAATGTCCTGGAGTGGCCTTATTAGTGCCCAGATTTAAATCCCACTGAAAATCCTTGCTGGGATGAAAAGAAGACAATTGCAGCACAGAAACCATCAAACATCAATAAGCTGGGGGCTTCTGCACATGGAGAAAGAATCCAACAGAGAGGTGCAAGAAGCACTTACTGAAAACAGTTATTAGAAGTTATAAGGGCTAAAGGACGCTCCACAAAGTACTGAAGCTGGGGGCTGAATAATTGCATGCACATTTATGAAAAGAGTTACATTTATCATTTGACCTCAAACTTAATTTATGTTCTCAAAATAACTCTGTTATGACTATAATGTCTTTTGAAGTGAAGGGCAGAAGATTTCTGATTGCAAATGTGTGTGTATATATATATAGATATATAAATATATATATATATATATATATATGTGTGTGTGTGTGTGAGAGAGAGAGAGAGATGGTAAGAATCTGTAAAGAACAATCAGTGTATAGTAACCAATTATGATATTCATTTCTTTTTACTAAACGTTTTGGTTTGTTTTTGATAATCATCACTCACGTCCCCAGATTTAAATCCCACGGAAAATCTTTGGTGGGATGTAAAGAAGACATCATCAAACATTAATGAGCTGGAGGCTTTTGCACATGAAGAACGGGGATAATGGGGATAATCATCACTCACTGTCCAAACACAAAAGTAACACTCATTTGTTTCCTTTTTTTTTTTTTTTTTTTTACATCATTTGAACACAGGTATGTGATCTACGTGAGATATTGTATAAAACGTTCATGGAGGATGAACCAGAAGTAAAGAAAGATTTTGTCTTTGGAGACACTTATTTATATTTCAATCACATATAAAACAATGCTTAGTGTGCAGAAAAAAATACTGCTGTGACCGCAAAGGGTTTAAGACTTTTACTCCCAGGCCTTAACATAGACTAACTAGGTCACACAGGCACAGTCTATTGTACCCTAACACACACAAACACACCACGAAATGTCTGAAGTTAAACATAGTAATCCACTATTAAGCTTATATTTAGCCCCACATATGTTCACCACGGCTGCCCTGGGCTGTTCTCCTGCATGTGTGGTTTCTCCTTCCCTGTCCTGGTGTTTCTATTAACCTCTTCAAGTCACTCATTATATTCAGGACTCCTTCTAGAAGCCAGAAGTGTAGGCCTGGATCTGTTTTCGAGTTTGCTTACCTCACGAAGCGATTCGTTAGCTGCTCCACGAATTCATATATCTGCAGCCAGTTGTCCGACACACTCCCGGACCTGGAATGATGGCGAATGTTTTCATGCCTCAATGAAATAAACAGGCCCTTATAAGGGCTCTAAAGTGCTACAGAAGGCCACGGACTTGGGCCTCAAAAGAAAATAGCCCCTGAAAATAGCAGGTCCAACTGCATCACCAAATCTACTAAGTTCTTATTATAGACACACAGATGTGAGGAATTTTGGATTTGAGGGAGGGGGGGAGGGAGGAGAGGAAGGAAGGACGGAAAAGAAGAAAGTGAGAGACTGTGTGTGGATGTGCATATGTGTCTGTGGATATATGTGTGTGTGTGTGTGTGTGTGTGTGTGTGTGTGCGTATATGAGTGGCTCCATGTTCCTGGTTGAAGTTGGGGTTAGAAAATTCTTATTATATACAGATACTTTTTGGGACATACTTTTATTATTACTACGTATAGATACTTAAACCTATATATATATATATATATATATATATATATATATATGCATGCTTTATTGTTTCTTAAGCCACACAGTGACCTACGTATGAATCATTCAAGCAGAACAAAGCACATCTAACTTAAGGCCTGAAC
>JBBPCZ010141053.1:15000-20409 GCA_037974445.1 Brycinus macrolepidotus | reverse complement strand
AAATGAAATAAAAGTGTTTTGGAAGCATATTTGGGGGCATTTTTAGGGTTTAGACTATAAAAATAGGCATTTTAGGCATTTTTTTAACCACATCACAAATTCGTGGTTTTTCACGATGTGTGAGTGCTCTTGGAACGTAACCCCTGTGAATTTCGAGCATTGTACAGTATTGCTCAGTATTGTACAGTATTGTACAGTATTGTACAGTATTGTACAGTATTGTTCCGAGTGGAGTGAGAATGCAGTGCGCCGTGCTCCATGTTAGTAGCAGTGGTGCTAGGCTCAACCGTGGAGCCAGCAGCTTGCGGAGCGACAGAGGTTGAAGAAATCTGCTTTTTAATAAGCCACCCATGCAGCTTCTGGTCGTACCAAGCAGAAAATAAAAGAAGAATGGAACTTGTGCGCTGTTGTAATTAAAGAATGCGGTCAACAGGTTCAAAACATGCTGCAAAATGCGTGGCCAAGTGAACTGTGTGAGCAGCAGCAGGGTACCTGTCTAGAGGGACATGCCCCCTACTCAATCGAGCCAATTGGAAAGCAGCCAAATATTTTTTTCTCCAGAGTTTTCATTGGCCAGACGGAGCATTTCGGAGGGTGTGCACGGCTTGTCTCTGGGGGGGGGCAGTGCCCACCCTAGCCCCACCATGGTCACGCCCCTGAGTGCCCCCCCCTACAGTGGTAGTGATGCAGCATGTCAAATGTTGTAAAGGTTGAAACTTTACATCACAAGATACTGGCTGGTGAAGTACTAGACTTATGGGTGGTGGTGGCCTAGTGGGTAGGAAACTTGCTTCTGGACCAAGAGATCATGGGTTTGAATCCTACCTTCTGCATACTACCACTGAGTTCCTGAGCAAGACTCTTAAGCCCAAGTGGCTCCAGGGAGACTGTCCCCTGTAGTTGGGGAATGGAAGTTGCTTTGGATAAAAGCATCTGCTAATTGTAGACTTTTATATTAACGTTATTTAGTAGGTGGGGACACTGCGCAATCACAAATGAGTCATAATTGGTTAGGGTCATGCGCCTACTTGCTGTACAGATTTTGTACATTTTGGCAAAATAGTTGTTGAGCTATAGCCCAAAAAGTGCTTTGTGCCCACCTCACTTCAGGGGGCCCTAGATACACAACCCTCTTATTCTGTGTGTGTGGGCCACCCTCTACCATGTGGGGCTACAAGTGTACCAAACTTTATGTGGATTGGTTAAGAATAAGTGTATGAAATTGATGACCAAAAAATTATTGCAATAAATTACATTTGGACCCTTATATTATGTTCATATCATAATAAAATATCTCCTCTTCTACTTACTAATGTAGTCTGGAAAGATGGTTTAGAGTCTAATTAGAGTCCTTAAATTAATTAGAATTATTATTATTAAATATATTTAGAGCATAATGAGAAATATCACGGCAGCAACTGCGTCCTCTGCTGGTTAAAATGCCTAATGGTGGTTAAAAGTCCCGCTTATCTTATTCTAAGCTTTGTCTACTACAGGCGCGCAACTGGTCTCTGAACAGCTGGCCGCCGTCTGTCGCTGATTCTACAGGTGATGAACATGAAGTGACCAGGACAGCTGTGTGGTCAGTCGGACAGGCCGAGGTGTCAGACTCGACACGCCAATTACAGCCTGTCGACCACCAGCAGCAGAGCTGGAACAGTGCCAGAAACACTTTTATTTTACAGGAAAAGTGGAAAATCACATTTTTCCTTCCTCCCTTCAAACACAGTCAGTCAGCTGAGCCGTGTTTGGTGCCTTAAGTTTGCTTCTCCAGAGGTAGGGTGAGCCGATCTTATACTCAGTATCGGTACCGGTCCAATCCGGGCCCAAATGACTGGATCTGATATCTGAAAAAGCCTGAACAATCACATAAACACTGAACTAAACTTTGTAAAGAGAGACTCACAGATGAGGACACGAGTAACATAGCTGACATCCCTGCTCCCTACTTAGTGCACTTAAAATACAGACTCCTGCACCCAAACAGTGTAAAATATATCTAACAAAGAGCCTTTCTCTCTTTCTTTTGTTCTTTCGTTTTTTCTTTCTTTTTCTTTCCTGTTCATTTGTTGTTTCATTCCCTCTATCATTCTTTCTTTCTTTTTCTCGTTTGTTGTTTCTTTTTCTCTCTTTCTTTCTATTGTTCTGTATCGTTCTTTCTTTTTCTCTCTCTTTCTGTCCGTTCTTTCTGTCTGTCTTTCTTTGTTTCTTTTTCCTGTTCATTCACTGTTTCTTTCTCTCATTCATTCTTTCTTTCATCATTCTTTTTCTCGTTCGTTCTTTCTTTCTCTCTCTTCCTTCCTTCCTTTCTTTCTTTCTGTCCTTCCCCATTTCTCCCTTTCACACATTCTTGCTGTTCTCTCTTTCTGTTATCCTTCTCATTTCTTCTCTCTTGCTTTATCACTCAATCTCTTTATCTGTCTCTTTTTTCTTCCTTGCCCTCTCTTATCTATCTTTTTCTTCCCTTCACTCTCTCTCTCTATCTCTCACTCACTCACCCAAACAGTGTATAATATGTCTATGTTAGTGTAGAAACTATTTTATAACTTACACAGTGCCCCCTAGAGGAAGTAGAGAGGTTCAAAGCAGATTAATGTGCTATTAACATGAAAGAGGGAAAAGGAGGCTCTCAGATTGGTATCACCATCGGCAGATACTTTTAGCTAGCCCGCCACCAATAAAAGATTAGCCTCCAGTGCTAAAGCTAAAGAGGCAAATGTCAGACGTCCTGGATTTGGAGTAATTGCGTAAAGTGTACTTAAAGGTACTTTAGTCCATGTGTATGGATAACAGTGAGTTGTACAGGGTCAGAAACCACATAACCGAATCTGTTAGAATGGTGGAGGACTTCATCTCTGGTAGAATCTTAGTCTTCGAGCAGCTCTTAATTTTAAGTCTAGGATTACTAGCATGTGGACTATAAATCACATATTTACCTTGCTCTGGGTATGAGTGTCTGACAAACGCTGTAAATGTTAATGTAAATGTATTAGAGATTACTGAACACTCTGAGGAGGATCTTGGATGGTTTATAAAAATTAGCCTCCAGTGCTAAAGCTAAAGAGGCAAACGTCATATGCCGGACACATCCTGGCTTTGGAACAACTGTGTAAAGTGTAAACTCAATGGGTATGCGTATCGAAAGACACTTGAGGGTGCTCAAGTGTCGGTATACTATCAGTATCGGTATCATGAAAAAGTGGCGTCATGCCACCCCTAGTTTTAGCAAGCTAACACCCCACCCCTAATGGACAACAGTACAGGCACCAATGTTTAGCTAATTTAGCTACTTCAGTTTGCAGAATACCGTGAGTCGTACAGGGTCAGAAACCACATAAGTCTACTGGAGATTCCTGAACACTCCGAGGATGGTCTTGGATAATGCATAAGTTTAGCCTCCGGTGCTAAAGCTAAAGAGGCAAACGTCAGATGTCTTGGTTTTGGAGTAGCTGTATAAACTGTAAATTTGATTGGTGTCGATATCAGTAACATGAAAAAGTGACATCGTGCCAAGCCAACACCCCACCACCAATAAAAGATTAGCCTCCAGTGCTAAAGCTAAAGAGGCAAATGTCAGGTGTCCTGGATTTGGAGTAATTGTGTAAAGTGTAAATTTCACTGGTATTGGTAACGGTTTCATGAAAAAGTGGTATCGTGCCACCTCTAGTTTTAGAAAGCTAACGCTCCACCAAACGGTTCAGACAGCTGTGTTTAGCTACTTCAGTCCATATTTATGTCATACAGGGTCAGAAACCAAATAAGCGAGTCTACTAGACTGGTGGAGCATCTGCCAAATGCTATTAGAGATTCCTGGACACTCTGAGGAGGGTCTTGGATGGTATATAAGATTAGCCTCCAGTGCTGAAGCTAAAAAGGCAAACATGAAATGTCCTGGCTTTGGGATAATTCTGGAAAGTATAAATTTGATTTCTTGCCATTTGCTACACAGCCCAGATAGCAGCCGCTGGAGTGACTAACCCGCAGCGGTCTGCAGCTGCAGCCGTTCTTATCGATGCGGAACCGCGTCCTGCTGGCCGGCAGACGCAGGCAGTCGCTGTGTCCCCCTGTTCTGCACGGCGGTCCTGCAGAGGAAGAGCAGCGTGTGTTTGTCTGAGCTCTAATCACCTCTCGGCTCTGCCACATCGATCGGCTAATGAAGCAGAAAGCACTCGATGTCTTGTTTGTTTAGCAGCCCGTCCTCCTGTTAAAACGGCAGCTTTCCTCTAAAAGAGCGTCCACTTAAGTCATTCTGCTTTTATGAGGTTTCTCCTTAAACTAAACGTCCCAGATCAGTTAAACTCTTGCCTGTTAACCCCTTAGGCTATTGCTGATTGTAGACAGGAGCCCTGGATCTCAAAAATAATAACTGAACCACTCCTCAATTCTTCCAAAGCACCAGACTTTCTTGTATTTTTAATGTAGTCTTGAGGAACAGTTCTCCAGGCTTCCTGACGGACTTTCAATGGCTCCCATTTTCTGTCCAGTCCAAAACATTTGTTCCAGTTTCTTTCATTTAATCTACCCAATATGCCAAAGATAAGAAAATAGTAGCTTAGCACCAACAAGGTGATTCAAATCATAAAATGAAGAAATGAGACTTTTGCACAGTACTGTATTTGCACTATTTGACTGTGCCAATCAGGTTTCAACCCCGCTAACGTCAATGTGACTGTTTTTGTTGAAATATCTGGCAACACGGCACTCTGTTCTTTGTCATAGAATCGCTGTTGACTTTTCGTGTTTTGTAATATTTTTTAATGTTTTTATTTCGAGTTCTGAAGAGCGGCGGCAAAGTTCGGAGACACTATTAAAAGTGAGTGCATCCTCGGGGAGAAGCTTTTCTGGAGCCGCAGTAATTCAAATGTCAACAGTGGCGTGTTCTCTCTGTGGATTTTTCACCTTATTTTTCCCCCTTTTTCCATCTTATTGGTGTTATTTGCTCTTTTTTGATCCTGCTGTTCTCTGGCAGCTGAATCTGTTCCTCTGAGCTGGAATTTGGAACGAAAGAGTGAATTCAGGATGGCGTGATTCGCTCTGTTACTCCACACTAATCAGAACCGACCTTGTCCGGTTTGGTTCTGATTAGAAAAACTCAGATCGGTCATTTTCTGCTTGGAGATCATTCCTTCATCCGACTGTCTTCAGCACCATCCAACGACTCGATTAGCTTTAGAGGAGCAGTTTGGCGAAACAAAAAACACAAACACCCTGATCCCCTTTACCCTGAATGTGCAGTGAGGTACAAAAGTCCAACCTAAGAGTCAGTCATCAGTCATAATAATAATAATAATAATAATAATAATAATAATACTAAGAAGAAGAACAAGAACAAGAACAACAAGACCAAGATTTTTTGCTCCTCAATAACAACAGCAGTGATAATAATAATAAAAAAAAATACTACTACTA
>JBBPCZ010141053.1:0-12500 GCA_037974445.1 Brycinus macrolepidotus | reverse complement strand
TGAACTAAATGTGCTGGCATGCGTTCCTGTTTAAGTCCACGTTTATTTGTCAGTAATCAGACATCTGCTTAAAAACAAATAAAATGTCCAACCAGGGCTTCAGCGATGGACACAACAAAAACAATCAGTCGGACAACAACCGACTCCTAAGGGCTGTTTGTAATTAATAGAATGGAACATCCTGTCTTTGGTCGTTTAGCGTGGTTAACATATGTTTTGCCTGTGGCCAAAAAAGTCCCTAAATGTCTCTTCAACTACAAATCTGCCGTCCACACGTGCCACAGTTCCAGAAGGATAGACTGGACCGGAGGTATTGCTCTCTTCCTCCTTCATTGCCTTAAAGGGACAGTCCCGGGCTAAAACTAGCATGTAGCATGCATGGGGTTATGTGGTATTCTGTAGCACAGCATTGTTTTGACAAAATTCAGGACTTTCTTATTTTTGGTGTTCTTTCACTACAATATCCAGCATGCATTACACAAATACAATCATACAACCATCAGGAATCCCACAGTCAACCAGTCTTGAGTGCTAGCCTAGCCACTGAGCTATAGGCCAAATAAATTCAACTGAGCTAGCACTAGCATGACCGCCGGTCAGAACTTCCTCATGTTCTGGTGAACTACAAGTGACGTGGTCCATGTTAAATGGACCATTATCCACACAAAGACAACCAATGGTTTCTTATGTAGCCCGTGATGAAAATGTGTCCATAAAAATAAAAACAAAAATCTAACAAAAATGAAGTACAATTACAGAGAATTGTATAAAAGTGGACACTTTCTGTCTTTGGTTGTTTTAAAGCTACAGCCGAGCCGAGCTTGCTCTATTGCCAACATTGGTACATGTTTGAGAACAACAACAAGGACCTGTTTCCATGGAACAGATCTTCTTACAACTTTCAATTCAGTTTAGTTCAAGTCAGTTTTATTTCTACGCCACTTTTTACAGCTGACATTGTCACAAAGAAAGCTTAACAGAATGTGGGTCTAAGCCGAAGTGAGCAAGCAGAGGAAGCTGGAGGAAGAAACCTTTGGAGGAGCCAAGTAACCTCAGGAGGAACTAAGAAACCTCAGGGGAAGCCAAGAATTCTCAAAAGGACCCAGAAAACCATGGGAACAGCCAGAAAACCTCAGGAAGAACCAACAAACCTCAGGAGGAGCCAAGAAACCTTCAGGAGGAACCAAGAAACCTCAGGGGGAACCAAAAAACCTCAGGGAAAGTCAAGAAACCTTGGGAGGACCAAGAAACCTCAAGAGCAGTCAAGAAACATTCAGGAGGAGCCAAGAAACCTCAGGAGGAACCAAGAAAAGGGAAGGTGACTCTTTACCTAACATTTACCTAACGGTTCTGATCACAGTTCTGTTTAAACAAAAAAGAAACAAACATGCCAGAGGTCCACTCCAGTGGACTCCACGGCACAGAGGGTGTGCTTTTGAAGAGGGCTGCTGATGGTTTACCCAACCTATCGAAAGTGTGTCCCAGGGCCCACAACCCTGGACAGAAAGCTGTGTGTTGGGGTTCACGGTGGTGTGTGCCGCTCCTCGGCACTCAGAGCCGTTTGATGGAGAGCTATTAATTTCCCATTACGGCTGCAGGGAATTGGACAGGCTCTCCGGACCGCACAGCCCGCGCCAAATGATAGTGTTTTAAGAGTCAGAATTTTTTTTTTTCTTTTTTTTTGAAAATGAAAGAACTCAGCGGCACTCGTTGTGGGGTTCTTCAGGGAACGGTGAGTCTGAAAGGGCCCACAGAGCCGGCAGGGGGCCGGCGGGGGGCCGACAGGCTATAATTTGAGCCGCCAGCGGGTTGTGCTCAGGTATAATGGAGGAGCCCTGGCGAGCGCTAAAACGCACTTTATCTCCATGCCGGAGAACTTTCAACCCGTGCCCTCGCCGACAGCCTTCTCTAAACTCTAAACGAGTGAACAGTAAATTATAGCACTTGTGTCGTCCTTGGCTAGAAAGTTTCTCGCTCTCTTTTTCTCTCTTTCTCTTCCCTTCCTGTGAAAGTGGCACCATTGTTACGCTGACAGATGTTTCTGCTCTTTGGCTCCTAATAAAGCAAACGGAACCGAGGAGCAGGAACTTGCCCCCTTTTAGAACCTTCCTAGGTAAAAAAAGGTTGACGCCATGAAACGTGTGTAATTAATGAATCATTTCCGAGACTGAGGCGAGTAGAGAAGCATTTAGGAAGCTGCTTATTACAAACTCCTGATCCAGCCAGCCACTTGCAGCATTTTAATTGTTGTTGGGGGGTGTTGATTTGTCTATGGGGGGTCTGGTTATTACGTGTGATGCTACACATGATGTGCAGCTGCACCGTGGTCTAGAATGTGTCACAATGTTCCTTTTATCACCCTAAACACACAGCACATGGACTGAAAATAAAAGCCTTTGAAAGTCCTTCAGGAAGCCTGGAGAATGGTTCCTCTAGACTACTTTAAACATACAAGAAAGTCTGGCTCTTTGGAAGCAAAGATGAAGTAATGAAGAAAGTATGAAGAAATGAGGGGGGGGGGATAAAGACCTTTGCACAGCACTGACCACCCGAGCTCTACGGTAATGCTCATTTATTACCACTGTGCTGAGAATGGACTCGCTTCTGCTGCTCACGTGGAACCCCCGAAATGACCCGGACCCCCTTATCTAGAACTCGGCCGATAAAGTAGCTAACAGGCTAAAAAGGCTCCTTCATTAATAGTTTTTGACTTTTTAACTCTAGACTTTCTAGACTCACAACACAAAAGAGATTGCTGTGTTGCCTCCAGCCTGAAACTGCTGTTGCAACATTGCTGTGAGGATTTGATTGTATGAGGTCATTAGTGAGGTCAGAGACTGATGTTGAAAACTTGCTGTGAGGATCTGATTGCACGAGAACATTAGTGAGTTCAGGTACTGGTGTTGAACATTACTGTGAGGATTTGATTGCACAAGAGCATTAGTGAATAGAGGTGCTGATGCTGAACATTGCTGTGAGGATTTGGTTGAAAGAGAGCATTTATGAGATCAGGTACTGAAATTGGAACATTTCTGTGAGATTTTGATTGCGTGAAGTCATTAGTGAGGTCAGAGACTGATGTTGAAAAATTGCTGTGAGGATCTGATTGCACAAGAACATTAGTGATTTCAGGTACTGGTGTTGAACATTACTGTGAGGATTTGACTGCACGAGAGCATTAGTTACTAGAGATACTGATGCTGGAACATCGCTGTGAGGATTTGAGCACTCCAGCTCATCCCAAAGGTTCTGGATGGAGCTCCATCACCCTAGAGGCTCCACAACCCAACACTGGAAGGCTTCATACCTCTGGGCACAATGACCTCAGGGCCATGTGAATCTCCAGAGTCCATTCTATTGGTCAGGGCTTTTCTATGGAGATAAAAGCTGTGTGTTTAATAGCTGAACTTACAATGTTATGGTCTCTTCTCTGCCTGGATCTTTGGTGTTTAGAGTGCTGATGTTGATGTTGCTGGGTATTTAACTCCACAGTGACACACCTGCTCTAATACAGAGCTGATTATGTCTGATCATTGACCAGGCTGAGGACCTGCACTCCAGCTGAGTGTTAGCCCCCCAATGAGAGCTCAGTGATTACACACACACACACACACACACGCACGCACGCACACACACACACACACACACACACACACACACACACACTCAAACACAAAGAGAAAGAGAGAAAAAAAAGCCACCAGAGACAATCTTCTCTTCTCTGAATCAGTGCATCAGTGCCATTCGGTATCACACAAATGCCCAGACAACCCCCCGCCCCACCAGCCACACAGAGTACTCAAAAACTAAGAACACTCATCCAGCAGTTTGAAGGATTCACAGCTGTCTTTGTGCATGCGTGTGTGTGTGTGTGTGTGTGTGTGTGTGTGTGTGTGCTGTTCTTATTGAGGCCCTCAAGAGCAATCTGAGGATATAATGAGAGTCAATAGTGTCACTGAGAGAGAGAGAGAGAGAGAGAGAGAGAGAGAGAGAGAGAGAAAGAGAGAGGAATAGAACAATGAGAGAAAGAGAAAAGTGAAAGACAGAAAGGAAAAAAAGAGAAGACACTGAGAGAGAGGGGAAAAATGAAAGAGAAAATGAAGTAAGAAAGAGAGAGAGAGAGAGAGAGAAGGAGATAAAAGGGGGGGGTGGCAGATGCTTACACGTGCTTATCATCTATGTGTAACAAATAAACATCTTTGAAACCGATGTTTTCAGCTAATCATTTTTCACATGAGTGAAAAAAAATACAACACAGAAGAATGTCAGATTTGGCGTGAGATTTCTTTCTTGAGCGTGAGAGCGTGAGATTGAGGCTGAATGCGTGACTGTCACACCAGATGCGTGAGAGTTGGCAACCCTGCATCCACATAAACACTCAGAGACACGTGGAGCTTCACTGGGGGTCGATGGTGAATAAAACGGATGTATTTGTGTTGGAGACGTCTGGTTCCACCTACCACCACTGCAAAGAAATCAGAGTCTCTACAATGAATTGTTTCACACTAAACACACTCTGGATGAGTCTGGGTACAAACACTGGGTTATGGGGTTGACTTTACCTTTAATCACATTGAAGTCCTGCTGCAGCTCAGATTACAGCAGTTCTTTTCCTCCACTGTGGTTTAGTATTAAATTCCCATGTTTTTCTCAGTGTAACTGATTCAGATGGCAGTGAAGGAGCGACTCTTTTACACAGACGTGAGCGAACGCTCATCATTAGTCACCCCACCAAAGTCAAAGCACTGGACCAAGACCGCCGTGATTGCCAACTGACATTCATGTTTAATAACTGCCATTCATGCATGAGGGAATGCTAGTGAGGATAGGAAATGTGAACACACACACACACACACACACACACACACACACACAGGCATCAGCATGTGTGTATCAGTGTTGGCCGCTGGGATTTTGGTCTGTGTGGGGTGGAGGTGGATAGCAAAACATACCATAATACACTGATCCTCTAATCTCTACTGTCTGAAATTAGAGCCACTCAGAATACTCTCCAGTACTCACTCTCTCACACACACACACACACAAACACACACACACACACACATGCAAACATTTCAAGACTTTGCACAGTATTGTATATGCGTATATATACAAGACTGTGCAAAAGTCTTGAGCCCCTCATTTCTTGATATTTGCTTCCAAATATCCAGACTTTCTTGTATTTTTAATGTAGTCTTGAACAGTTCAAAAGTCGAACAGGAACAGTTCTCCAGGCTTCCAGAAGGACTTTCAAAGACTCTGGTCTTTAAAGAACCTACCAAAAGTGATCCAAGGAAGGAGAACTGGAAAACCAGAGAATCGGAGAACCGGTGACAGGGTCCTGGGTGACCAAAGCTCACTCAGGTTCACGCTGCTCTGATAGAAAGGGGTCAGAACTCACAGTGCAGCCCCCCTCTGCTGTGTATGGGTCTGCATAGCTGCAGATTGGTCAGAGTGCTCACACTGACCCCTGTCCATCACCGAAAGCTCCAACACTGGACATCAAAAGTGAACCATGGAGTGATGGAAGAAGGTGGACTGGTCTGAAGGATCACTTTTCTACATCATGTGTGTATGTGTGTGTGTGTGTGGCTTGTCTGTGAAAGAGACAAGCCTCTCGTTTCTGCTTATCCTCTCGTTTCTGCTTATTTATTTCTTCTTATTTATTTCTTCTTATTTATTCTTCTTATTTATTCATCCCCATCCCTCCCCATTTAAAAAAAAATCCCTACTTTTGCCTTAACTTCTGACTTTTCATGACAAGTGTTGTCTAGATGCACTTAGCCTGCAGTAACTTGGTTGAATGGCGGACACTGATTTAAGTTTATCTTTACAGGTTTAAGGAACAGACGTGGACTACTTGAGCACTGATGTACGTTGCTCTGGATAAGAGCGTCAGCTAAATGCCGTAAATGTAAATGTAAATGAGACGGACCAGGAAGCACTACAGGAAGAAGGTGAGGCGGTGGAGGCAGTGTGATACTCTGAGCAGTGTGATGCTCCAGCAAGACTGAGCTTCTCTTCATCAAAGAGAGTCCATCATCAAGCCATGACCTCACCGTTTCTTTTGGGAACTCGGTTATCGCCCCTTCAAAGAAGGTAAGAAATCTTGGTGTCATGCTAGATGAAGAACTGTCATTCTCGCCGCAGGTTGACCACCTCTTCAGGACATGCAGATACCTTCTCTACAACATCAGAAGAATCCGACCCTTTCTCACCACAGAAGCTACGCAGTTACTCGTCCAGTCTCTGGTCATCTCCAAACTGGACTACTGCAACTCTCTACTGGCCGGACTGTCACTGGACTTTAAGTATAGCTTTTCAGGTTTGAGGAATATATGTGGACTACTTGAGCACTAGAGTATGTCACTCTCGATAAGAGCATCTACGAAATACCGTAAATGTAAATGTAAATGTAAAATGCGCTAGAGAACCCTGCACACCTAAACACTGAAGACCAAGTTTAGCCCTTCATGGAGACACAGTTCCCTAATGGCAGTGTCCTCTTTCAGGAGGTTGATGCCCAACCCCCCCCCCCCCAATCATAAAGAGTCCAAGGTGCCTCCAGATTCCCCAGATCTCCGTTCGGTGCTTCTGTGGGACGTGCTGGACAAACTAGTCCTATTCATGCAGGCCCCACCTCATAGCTTACAGGACTTAAAGGATCTGCTGGTGCAGAACCACAGACCTTCAGAGGAGTTGTGGAGTCCAGGAGGAGGCCTACACGATACGTATGTTTTACATGCTCGGTGAGCACACAAACACACTGCGACACACACAAAAACACACTCGGGATGGAGTCCAAATATTCTGTGTCGTTAACGCTCCAGTGCTTATCTTATTAAGTTCATGCGCCGCATGCAGCCATGCCTTTAATTAGATTATCTCTGCTCATAGAAATGGCCACGGCAACAAGCGTCCTGTCAGCGTTTACAACAGCGGAGCGTCAGCGACTTACATCACCATGGAAACGCTTCTAATTGATCACCAACAGTGAAAGGCCACTGAAGCATGAAGCAGACCCCTGTCCGTGTGTGTGTGTGTGTGTGTTTGTGTGTGTGTGTGTGTGTGTTTAAGGCAGAAGTTTGCAGTTCAGAAGCTTAGGAACATCACTGGAGGGGAGGAGCAGACTAAAGGGCAGATCGAGGAGCTCCTGGAGGAACGTTGTGGTCCTGGAGGAATGTCAAGGTCCTGGAGGAACAATGTGGTCCTGGAGGAACAATGTGGTGCTGGAGAATCTGTGTGGCCCTAGAGGAATGTCATGGCCCAGGAGGAACCTTGTGGTTCTGGAAGAATGTTGTGGTTCTGGTGGAACGTTGTTGGTAAAAGGCTTCTGATCTCCTGCATTAGCTCACTAGCATTTATGATGGTCTTGAAATTGTACTCGTTCTTCTAATTCTTCCTTTCACCATCATACCATCATATAGAAGCTCTGAACTGCATTATTGTTCAAAAGAATTCAACTGACTGCAATTTATTCCAGCACAATATTATCATAAAGTGATACTGACAGGCACAAAAACCTGTGAAGAACCTGAAGGACTTGGAAGGCCTCTAGAAGGTGCCTGGTCTTTCGAGGTTTAATCTGTTAAGCGCTACTCGGCATGTGTTGGCAGGAGGGCGGGCAGGTCCGTGCACTGGAGGCGGCGAGGCACTGCAATAATGTTCGGCTTGGTCTAATTGAACGCTGTCCTGTCAATTAAGCCGCCGCTCTGCTGCCGCTAATGGACGACTTCTTCAAGACTCACCAATTACACACTCGCCAACGTCTCCAGCAGCTCGCCGTACAATAACTTACACACACACACACACACACACACACACACACACACACACACACACACACACAGACAATTCAGGTCCACCTCCCCCAGCTTACGGTGGCATGGATACAGTGAAATATCATTGCGAAACGAACCTGTATCTCAATTTTTGCCATTTTTTATTGTAAAAGTCTTGGTGGTTCGACTCCTGACCTCACGGGTCGGTCAAACAAAAAATCTGTTAACGAATGGACCGATAGACATGCTCTAAAATCATTCATGATAAAATCTTTTTATATTCACTAATATTGAAAGTTATTGAAAATAACTTTTTTTTGTTCTGACAGTGACAATCTGAGACCATTTCTCCACATTTCACTCTATTTTTATGACGTCTCGGGTCAGCGGCTGCTAGCAGATTATGTATAGGTCGAACTTTTATTTTGAAAGAGGACGGTCCGTCCACTCAGAGAAATCCCAACAACAGCTGGTGGTATTTTGAGTTAGGTAAATGTGTTTATTCATTGGTTCAGTTCTGTATAGTGTTTTGTATTTAAGTTACCCCTGTTCCCTGTTTGTTTGTCAGTCCACCATCACGCAACCTTAGGTGTGTACCTGTCTTTTGTTCAGTGTTCTCTTATAGTGTATTGGCCCTCATGCCTGTTTGGGTTATCCCTTGTTTTTGCTTAAATAAAAGCCGTTAAAGAGAAAAATGGAAATCTGCACCTGCGCCTCCTCAATCTGAGATGGGTACCCAAATAATGTGACAATTTTACTTAGAGTTATATAGATTATATATAGATTTTATGTGAATTCTGCATAGATTTTTATATAGGACTGTAATTAGGCTATCATAACAAACTTGACACACCATTGACTCAAATGTATTTGTGTAAATTGTCTTTTTAAAGCACAAGATCGAAACACTTGCAAACACATGCATTCTGTCAGGTGGGACCAAACTTCTGACCAGAACTAAATATACTCTCTTCACTGTCTCCCACCCTCCCATTCAGCTGGACGTGGCGAAGCCCTGCCCATTCACGTCTCAGCCTAGACCACTCTTTAGAAAACGCAACCCTTTACCCCAAAAAGGATAACATTCCCTAAAATACACAATATGTGTGTCAGATGGTCTAACTAGTGGGTGTGTTGCAATGGTCTAACCAATGGGCTTGTGTCAAATGGTCTAACCAGTGAGTGCGTGTCAGATATTCTAACCAGTGGGTGTGTTTGATGGTCTAACTAGTGGGTGTATATCAGATATTCTAAGCAGTGGGTGTGTGTCAGGTGGTCTAACAATTGGATGTGTGTCAGATATTTTAACCAATGGGTGTGTGTCAGATGGTCTAACCAGTGTGTGTATGTTTCAAATGGTCTAACCATTAGGTGTGTGTCAGAAGATGTAACCAGTGGGTGTGTCAGATGGTCTAACCAGTGTGTGTTTGTCAAATGGTGTAACCGGTGGGTAACCAGCAGTTCTGTGCCAGCAATGGGGGAGGAGCTGTGGGGTGTTTACCTGCAGAGGGCGTCGAGTCTGCAGGTCTTGCGGAGCTGAAGGCAGTTGGGGGTGTTTTTGTCCTCATAAGCGCAGGAGGGGACGATGGTCTGGCGGCGTCTCTCGGCGCAGGCTTTGTCCCGGCAGGCGCAGAACAGAAGGCCGAAGGTGTACTGAGACTCCACGCGCTCCAGGAACTGGCGCAGGGCCTTGTGGCACCGCTTACGGTTACAGCCGTCCTGCAGACCCTGCTGACCCTGCTGACCCTGCTGACCCTGCTGACCCCCGGCCCGTGTGCAGGTGCTGATGTAGGCTGAGCGCTGACGCTTGCAGTTATCATTAAGGTTGCAGGCCTTGGTGGCGTCCAGGCAGGGATTACAGTAACCGGGACCAGAACACAACAGCTGGCGCATAGCTATACCAGCATTCATCCCTGAGAGAAAAAGAGAAAGAGAGAGAGAGAGAGAGAGAGAGAGAGAGAGAGAGAGAGAGAGAGAGAGAGAGATTAATATTTATATTATTAAAACTATTATTACTAGTACTACTCGAGAGAGACCAGAGAGAGATGAGAGTAAGAGAGAGAAAAGAAAGAAGTAGAGAAAGAGCAAGAGACATAGAGAGAGAAGAAAGAGAGTGACAGGGAGAAAAGAAACAGAAAAAGAGCAAGCGCTGTGCAGTACACTCAAAAGCACGACACACACTCGCTGTTTGACGCTGTAAAACGAAGGTCAGTTTGTGCAACTATTGAACCACCTGACACACACCAAAGCAACACTGGCACACAACCCTGCAGAGCTGTTACACGACTTTGTAAACCGTCTTTATCGAGTAATTATCTTCACCCTTATTCATTCACCACTGCTATGGCACTGTAACCATAGCAACCACAGCTTGTGCTGTAGTACAACAAACACGATCCTGTCAAATGAGCCATGCCAGCATCGAGGTGAACGTCGTTGCGCTGACGAGGAGATATTTAGAAAATTAACAACTTTATCTTTATCTTCATCAAAAATAGATACATTTACAACATCAAAGAAACGTCAGGCAGTCGCTGTCTGTATCAACACTGGCCTGAAACTGCAGCTCTGCAGTCAGGCGGCGCAACCGGAGTGAATACAAGAACAATTCACAACACAAAGTAACAGACTGTTGAAGTTTAGTGTGGAACAGCGGGGCATGAGCAAAAACCTCACATAGCAACGGGTAGAACTGTTAAAAACTCCCACTGAAGAGTTAAAAGCTTGTTAAAGCCGGTGCTGTAGGACCAGGTGAGCATCACCTCGTTTTATCAGCCTGTGGTTCCGTGTGACTTTGTGGAGGAGCCGCCCTCATGCAACCCGACACCGACTTTACAGGAACAGATGGAGTTTTGTCATCCTGGCACTTCCTCACCTCGTGAAACATGAGGAGGACGTGTGCGTGTGTGTGCACGCGCACACACGCGTGTGTGTGTGTGTGTGAGTGAGAGTCACTGAAACAGAGCTGGGAAAACCATTAATTCACCACTCTGAGCAGAGACAGCAGAATAGGAATGACTTGTCCTTTGTGATGTCACAAAAACTATAAAATTTGCATATTTATAAAAAGAGAAGGAAAGAGAGGAGAGCTACAGAGCAAGGGAGAGAGAAAGAAAATAGAGTGAGAGAGGAATAGAGAGAAGAGAGATGGATAAAGAGTTGATAGAAAAGAGAAATGGATGAGAGAGGGATAGAGAGACAGGAGCAGATGGTTTGGATCCCTGTGGAGGTTTGGTGGAATTCAGGATGAACAGACTGTAATTACTAATGAATAAAGTGATAATCATGTAAACACCGGCACTGTTTGTTCCAAACCAGCGGGAAAATAACGTTTGTGTAAATAAACATTTACAGAGCAGAGTAAACAAGCAGGCCTCACTGCAGCTCAGACACACCAACAATATCTATCTATCTATCTATCTATCTATCTATCTATCTATCTATCTATCTATCTATCTATCTGTCTGTCTATCTATCGATCCATGCATCCATGCACCTTCCCATCCATCCATTTATTCTTCTGTCCATCCACCCATTCATCAATCTATCTGTCTATCTATCTGTCTATCTATCTGTCTATCTATCCATGCATCCATGCACCTTCCCATCCATCCATTTATTCTTCTGTCCATCCACCCATTCATCAATCTATCTGTCTATCTATCTGTCTATCTATCTGTCTATCTATCTATCCATGCATCCATGCACCTTCCCATCCATCCCTTTATTCTTCCCCCCCCCATCCATCTGTGTATAATTTTGTGAATTAGTTTACAGTAGCAGTGAGAGAACCCTCACTTCAGTAACTCATCTGTCTGTGTGTTTATGTGTGTGTGTGTGTGTGTGTGTGTGTGTGTGAGTGTGTGTATGTGTGTTTGTGTTTGTGTGTGTGTGTGTGTGTGTGTGTGGCTGCAAATGAGGTATGAAATTGGTTGTTGAAAACGTCCATAAAAGAGTAATCAGTGTTTGGAGGTCAGAAGGAAGTTTAGTCCCACCTGCTCACAGACCACCAGCATCTTCATCATTATCATCATCATCATCATCATCATCATCATCGTCATCATCATCATCATCATCATCATCTATTTAAATAAATTTAATACATCACAGCAGGGTCAGAGACAGGAGAGAGAGAGAGAGACAGAGAGAGTGTGAGAGACCAGGAGATAGAGAGAGGGAGAGAGAGAGAGAGCGGGTGAGAGAATGATGGATGTTGGAGGTGTGTAATCTCCTCCGACCATCTGCGGCAGCTCATTTGGGTCAGTCGGAGTCCAGGAGAGGAAAATAAAAAAAAAAAACGACGGAAAAAAAAGAAAAGGAAAGAAAAGAAAAGAAAAGAAAAGAAGAGGAAGTTAAAGCAATTTAGATTATCTGGAGAGAAGAGGAGGCGAAATTCTGTCTCTGCTGAAACGGCCTACTTTTGTCCAGCTCGTAGCCAAAAAAAAAAAAAAAAAAATTTGACCTTGAGATGTAGCATCAGCATCCGCACTAACGTGCTCTTTCATAGCAACTGTTGCTAGGCTGGACAAACCCTACAGAACACAGGTGAAAAAAAAAAAAAGCCACACAGGTAAATTCAGGAGTAGATGCCCAGTCATTATTATTAAACAAAAA
Organism: Brycinus macrolepidotus; assembly: GCA_037974445.1. Lineage (NCBI taxonomy): Eukaryota > Metazoa > Chordata > Actinopteri > Characiformes > Alestidae > Brycinus > Brycinus macrolepidotus. The sequence continues at coordinate 105 of JBBPCZ010141053.1, read as the reverse complement.
AAATCTATCGATCTATCTTTCTATCTCTCTCTCTCTCTCTCTCTCTCTCTCTCTATATATATATATATATATATATATATATATATACACACAAACAGAGAGAGA
>JBBPCZ010141043.1:0-10919 GCA_037974445.1 Brycinus macrolepidotus | reverse complement strand
CTGGCCAGGGTTTGGTTTTTGTTGTTGACCCAGGAACTCCCCCCCCCCCCCCCCCCCTTGGTTAGTGTATTCGGCTCAGAAAATTAATGAATTAATGATATAAGCCCTTTAAGACAAGATCTTGGTCCTTCAAAGGACATCACAAGAACCAACTGCACATCCTAAAATCTAAGCATTCTCTCTCAGACTCCCACGCTGCATGTTCTGCATACACAACAAGCTAATCTAGCTTCAAAAATTCATTTTACATGTAGCGTAATGGACCTGATAGTGCAGGATAAAGCATAACCTCGGCTCACTCTGGAGTCGTGCTGCGTGGATAAATCATGCATATATCTGACAAGTACGGAGGTCCCTAAAAATTTGGCAATGAAAATGCTCCAAAGGAAAAAGAGAGGGAGAATAATTAAAGAGATGGTAAAAAAAAAAATGCCATACTGAACTCCCAATGAACTCCTGAGCATAAGTAATGCATTGAAATAATATATTGGGGGACATGTTTTATTAATCATAATAGTAATGAGGGTAACTTGAAAATGTGTCACATACTGTCACCTTCTAACACTCCTTATCCAAAATACATTAATTTTTTATGTATGTCGGTATTTTCATTTAATCCTTTAGAAACCTCTTCTTGGGGAAGCCTGGTATTACTTGTAGTTCAGTCAATACTTCATTAAGTTAAAACACGTCTTTCTAGGGGAAGGGAGGAGAAATCTGAATCTGGCATTGAGAACAAACCAGCTCAAGAAGTACCTACTACTTTTTTAAACCAAAAATTCAAAAATTCCACTTTTCCATAATGTTCCATATTGTTTCCATTTTTTCTTGCTTGCATGTAACAATATTCATACTTTGGTTCCTTAACCACCTTATAATACAGTGATTTCACAGACGTTCAGGGGAAAAAGATACTGGCTTTGGAACAATTTTGGTTACATGTGCTAACAATGATTTTTGAAAATGTCAATCATTTTTCTTATAAAGAAACTTGGACCCAGAGTTTCTAATATGAGGATGATGTTCACTACAAAATGACAACATGTCTATAGAGCACTGAGGTTGAATAAAACCCATCACAGATTAGCCAGTCAGAACAGAGCTTATTTATACTTATGAAGGCACAGAAAGAAACACTGAAAAAGGCTTAAATAAAAGAAAGAAAAGTAAATGTATTGCAAAAGTAGTCAGCCACCTTAAAAGTCATCAGATGTGTCTTATCATAACTAAAACTTTGATATTTTGTGCTGTTATGTTTTATTTTAAAAAGACTAAATGAATTCATTTTAAGTGATATTGGACTTTATGTATGAAAACTTCAAAAATGATTAACTTAAAATAATTTTATTGCACAAGTATTAAAGACATAACAAGGACAAATAAAGACAATAAAGACCAAAGAACTTTAAAAAAAAAAAAAAAAATTAGACATTTTAGACATATACAAGAGAGGAAAAGGCTATGAAATAATGTGCAAATATTTGGATATCCCAGTGAAAACTGAATCGGAAGCTGCATTATACCACTTAGGCACTGCCAAAACAAGTCCATCCCTCAATACTTAATAAGGAGACTTGTGATGGAAGCCACGGAGAGGCCAGCAACCACTTTGAAGAAGCTATAAAGCTCAGTGGCTGAGATTGGAGTGAAGTGCACCAGTCAGTGATCTCAAGACCTCTGCATACAATTGCATGGGAAAGTGTTGAGATAGAAACAACTATTGAAGAAAAAACACATCAAAGCAACAAACCATCCTGCTAAAATGTGGGATAAGGTTGTGTAGTCAGATGGCACAAAAGAGGTATGTGTGAAACAACTCTACCACTGCCCATTTCTCAACAAACACCATACCAACAGTGAAGTATGGTGGTGGGAGCACCATGTTGTAGAGATGCATTTTCTTAGTGGGGACTGCTAATGAATGCTAATGCAACTAAACTTTGAGCAACATGCCATAAAGAAAGTTGAGTCAAAACAACACAGATGAGCAGCAAGGCTGTGTCTGAGAAAGGCTTCCTACTTCAGAGCTAGTGCACTATGTAGGAATTAAAATACAGGCTCCTGCATTTAAATAGTGTATAACATTCCTAACAAAGACCACTAGCGATTCAGGCATGTAATGCAGAATTCCATAATGGACAAATTGTACACTATGTGAGTGTAGAAACTCAGATTTTAGAACTTACATGGCACACTATAGGGGAAGTAAGGAGCTATTTTGGACTAGAAGCACATACAGACCAATGCATTATTAACAGCTTAGTTGTTTAACAGAGGGCAAAAGATGTATTGGACTGGTATCTGTAACGGCAGATCCTTGAGGTATTCTTCTAGAAGCCTACTATATCAGTATTGTTATGAAAAATGGTATTATGCTACTCCTGGTTAAAACTGTAGTGCAAAATACAGATTCTGCAAGTCTGTTAAAAGACTAAAGCATACGAGAAACTTCAACAATAAGACGAATGTTTTTCAATGTCCAAGTCAAAGTTCAGGGATCAGTCTGTGGCACCATATGAAAGTTGAGGACCAGAAGTGTTATCCAACCAACATGGATAACCTGGAGCAATTCTTCCATGAAAAATCACTCCCAAAATGTGTGTCAAGCTGGAGGAAACTTACTCCAACAGACCTAAAACTATTGCATCAAAAGACTGCAGTGACTACTTGAATACTGCAAGCATCATAAATTTAGAGTAACACTTTTTTCTTCTAGTAACACTGTGACAGTCACGGAGTGTGTGAGTTAAAGCTTAGTCACTGACTGTCTGACTGTAATTGTCCATGGAAAATCTCTAGAGGACAGATTCTCCCGTGACTGTCATGCACTCTGAAAGAGCAGCTTTTGGTTTAAGGAGAGAAAATAAGACCCACGTCACTCAGAGGCGTTTGAGCAGTCCTAGAGAGAGACAAAGACAGGAGATGGAAGAGCATGGCTTAATGAACGCAGACATTTCTATTTAGTTTTTGCCCCTCAGGCCTTTTGCAGCTAAAGCAAAAAAAAAAAAAAAAAAACCCACGCGTACAAAACTAGAGATTTTTTTACTCTTGAGATCACAGTTTAGCATTCAGTGGCAAAGCCTCGGCAGCTGCAGGAATTCTGAAGGGTGAACATATGGGAATAGTGTTGAAAACGAATACAAGAGAATTGGTTGTGCATGCTGGAGGTTTATTTTGTTCAGCTTTAAAATCCTTTACTACATCAGGCAGATCTGACGGGACGCAGATTACCAAAGACAAGAGCTGTTTTTCCGTAAAGGAATTCTTTTTATTTATTTTCTCTGTCAAGCATCTGACACATAGAACATAAAGGTGTTCATTATGTCTATGTAAAACAACTTGCCTGGAATGCTGTATATGTCTGAGGGCTGCTACAGTACTACACTCACAACCAAATGTTTGAGAAAGGGGTTTTAAAGGAACAGTTTAGAAAAAAAAAGTCATTTTAGTATTTGCTCCTTTTCCCGTTTGGAGTGGAACAGGCCAGACATCTTTGCTATCCGATGTTTGCTTCTTTAGCAATGGAGCTATGAGGCTGAATGGATAACAAGTCATAGAAGCTAATCCTGTCACAATTACATAACCACCTGATCTCAATTATTTAAGTTGACCATAATTATTTTCCAGGGTTGTTAACTTTCATAAGTAAACAGAGGGTGAACTGGGTGCAGCTTCATCTGTCGGTTTGAGTCAAATCCATGTAAATAAAAGTAAGTAGAACCCACCATGGATCTTACAAATTCTCAATTCTTACAAATTCTTACCAATTCTCACTTCTTGTTTGGTGCTGTAACACCTTTAGAAGGCAGCAGTGAGTAATGTTTGTTTATTTGAGCTTTAGCAGTGTCTGCTTTGGTTGGGAGCTACTATGTATCAACAGCTGAGGAGCGAGATAGCTAATCAACTAATCAGCCTTTAGGCTTGTACTTTAATTGCTGCGTGCAATGATAAAGACAATTGCTAAAATCAATTATTTATGTAGTAATTCACAGCTAAAAAATAATTCACAGGTAAAAAATGTCCCATATTTGAATTTTAGCTACATATCATTTTGACACATTTAAGAACATCTTGGTCAATGTTTATTTGCAATTCTTCTGTCACCACAAACCAGAACTACTACTGCTACTGCTACAACTACTAATGACTAAAAATCGTCAGCCTAAGCTAATTTTATATAGTTTAGGTTAGGTAACCAGCCACAATATCTGGTACCCTTCAGATGTGATTGTTAAGCTGCAGAAATACAAAAGAAATGATCTGCAGGCCAGATTTAAGGACACACTGTAATATATTAGGCCATATAAAGGAATCTTGCAGCACAATTATGGTCTGTGGGCCACTGGTAGGAGACCCCTGTTTTAAAGTCATGGTATGCACCAAAGTATTGTCATGAGACAATTTCTGATGTTCTGGTCAGATGAGGACCTAAAATCATGTTTTTTTCCTGATTTTCCCAAGAACATTTTTGTCCTGGTGAGGCTGGTGAAACATGGGCAAAATGATCTTTAGTAAAAATCTGTAGTAATCTTTTATTATGGCTTATTAAACAACACATTCATAGCTATCCATTCTACTGATGAACATCAGTTCTGCTGGAAACATGGGCATGCTACCATCCTGAGCCTCATTAATCAGTTTTCAATTAGCGCCAGTTGCCGAATGACTGCCCACCAAAATATCATATCAATTACAACATTTATAACTGTCATTAACTGATCAGTTGATGAAAGTGAACTGCTATAGGTTCACCTACAAAAGGTCTCTGAGAATGACGTATTCTTCAATGAGTCACTTTCAGATCAGTTGATTGTTAGTTTCATTTAGAAAGTAGAGGTGATTGGTTGAACTTTACAGAACATTGACAAAAATTCATTTGAGCCCACTGAGTGTTTGTAGGATTATGCTATTCTTGTATATATAGTTTTCATCTTTGGCATGGTGTCAAAATTGGTGACACATTTGAGATGCATGGAAATGCCAGGAGAAAACAACTGCATGTATCACTGCACACTTATAATCATATCACTCAGGAGGGATTTTAAAACAATCAATACTCGGCCCCGATCCTCTGATCGATAAGCTGTGAACAAGCGCACTGAAGGAGATTTTAACGGATGTTTTGACGTTGAAACCATGCCCATATTTCAAACACTGGAGGAAAAGAAGAGGCGCCAAATTCCAGCTATAAAAAGAATAATAGAAATAAAACTTAAGAAGAACAACAGTTCTTAGTAATGACTGAGGAGGCACAATGATCTCTGGGTGATTGGGTGTAGCAGTTGGACTAGCCTGGCTTTGGTCTTCGTCTTGACTTTGTCTTGATTATCATGCTGTCCTTTTTTGGCTTGACCTTTTTTTCTCAGACTTTGGTAGGACTTATGTTTTTCTAGTCATGGTCTTAACCTATCTTAGAATACATACTCATCGAAAAGGCTGGCTCTGTTTCAGTCTAGGCCCTTCTTTCTCTCGCCCTGGCTATGCTGGTATCACGAGGCCTCGGAGACACAAACACAGACACAAACACCGAAATGAATGTATCAGCGCTCCAAGTTTACTATGGACAGAAGTGTACTGATACACTGCAGAATAAGAAATGCATGACTGTCGGTCTTGTTCACAGCCTTAAACTCTTGAACAGGAAAGTATCTCTCAGCAAAACAAGTCCAAATACGGTACGTATGAACAGAGCAGGATGTGATAATGCATACTGTGACAACACACAAAGAACGAGTGGACATATGGACAAAACCACTAGAGCAAGGTCACTGAACTCTAAACGTCAGAAACATTGGTATGCTGTGTGACTCCACTCCTTTTAACGAAGTAGAGTCAGGGCTGTGGGATCTCTCCAGGAAATAATTAACAGGCTTCTTCATCTGAAAGTGCTTACAGTGAATGAATGCCAGAAGATCTTGGCCAGCATGGTCTTATAATCATATTTTCATGATGCTAACTGTTAGTAGCTTTCATTCACCATCATTATCATCTTCAGCATTCATGGGTGAAGTATTGCTTTAGAAGGAGCCAAAGGTTGTGAAGCTGGATGCGTTACATCATGCTAACCCAATTGACAAAATGGACTACTAGAGCCTTGGCATGCAGCCATTTCATCCTCTTCCTTTCCAGGAATCCAATCCTGGCTCGGTGAAAAAAACTTTCTCCAGACATTTTATCATTAATCAATTGGAAATTTCATTTTCTGGCACCCTTACGTTATCCAACAGATAGCCAAGCCCTGTGAATCCTATTTTTCTTCTCATCACGGCGCTAGCTGGTTTCTACTAAGATCTACCGCTCTTCTGAAGGAGCTCTGAGGCACGATGGGCTGCCATGAAATCAATGTTGAACTCTGAAGACTTTCTGTGTCTGAATAAAAGCTCAACTCTCAGCAGAACCTCTCTTAAGCAATCCAAGTGTAAAACGCATCGACCATAAAGACACAAACGCATGCAGGCGAAGTTTAAGAGGCTTGATACTGATACTGACAGTTTCACTCCAAATGCTGAAACACTTCACCCACTAGTTCTTCAAGAGGGTGCACTTAAAGGAAAAGGAATGCTAAAAGTATTGGATTTATTCCATTGGGACTTTCAATTCACAAACAAAGAAAGGTATCTGAAAAGTCATTCGTCTTTAAAGAGACCAGCTAAAGTTGCAACCTTTTGACACCTTCCTTCAAAAGTATACAAGCATTTGTCATGATGATAAAAGTGGCACAACTGTCCAGTAGTTTTCCCCATCCTCAGGCAGTTGTGAGTGTACATCTATGACTGGGAGTCCAAAAGACGGTCTCTGCTCCAAGCTTACTGAGCTGTCTAATGATGTTGCGTAAGCAGCAGTTTGAAAAGATGCAGTGGCACTTCACGAGTCTCGGAGGCAACACACGCCAGCCCTCATCCTCCCAGTGCTGGTGGCATAATGTTATACGGGGAGACCTAACTAATGGGGGGAATGCTAACTATATTTGTCCATTAGTATAGATAACAGTTTGTTATTCAGTGTCAGAAACTAAAAAGCAAATCTATTAAGGCTGACTCTGAGTTTAATTTACTTTTGCTTAGGTTCTTTCAAGGCTGCCATGGTGAACCTAGTGCTCGGTACTAACTAGTAGTTTCAGGTGCAGTTTTAGGTTAGCCCGAAGCAGGCATGTGTGAAAAGGTGGTTGCTTGAGGTGCTCGAACACCTGCCCCTTTGCCCATAGAGCCCTTTTTGACAAAGCTGCCACACTGAATGGAGCAGAGGACTTTCAGCCCTAATTAATTTTTTTCCATTGTAGAAATACACTTAATAGTAACAAGAGAGAGAAAGAGAGAGAGAGAGAGAAAGAAAGAGAGAGAAAGCAAGAAAGAGAGAGAGAGAGAGAGAAAAAGAGAGAGAGAAAGAAAGAGAGAAAGGGAGAGAGAGAGAAAAAGAGAGAGAGAAAGAAAGAGAGAGAGAGAGAGAGAGAGAGAGAGAGAAAGAGAGAGAGAGAGAGAGAGAGAGATACATGGCACGAGCAGAAAGACAGACACAACGCGTTTCCTTACATACTACATAACTTTTACTCAATTAATTTTCAGTACTTAATACTTAATGATTTCAGCAGGATCGTTAATACATTTTTAAAATTTGCATTATGTAAATCTACAGTCGGCTACATTCCAAGCGCTCCAATTCACCAAACTGCAAAAGGACAATTTTTGAAACACTATTTGTGTGTTGTTGGTTTTTTAGTCTTTCAGAGTCTACTGTATGGTTAAATCAATGATTTATTAATCCTTTCACCAGACCAGCTGTAGGTGATGAACTGGTAATCTGACCAGCAGTGTTCCTATTTCATATTACAGCCACGATGCACAAACACATGGAAAAGGTTGGTAGGTAACTGTATTCAGAACACCATTATATTTTCACTCGCAAGAAGAAAAGAAGGTATAGCAGGATGATAACCTTCTGTTTCACTATATAAAAAGATTTGCTCCCCCTCTTTAACTGCCTCTTTAGTCAGTTTATCCTAGTGCCGGGCCTCACGTGGTATTGTTGCATGGGAGGGGAATCAAACCATCGCTTTAATGACGTCTCTTTTCATATAAACTTCTTATCCTACCCAAAGGACTTTAGTCAGTGATTCATGCTTGAGCCAGCTGCTGGTCTGAGTCGGCATGGACGATTGCATTGAGAGTGTAAGCTGTCGATTACAGGCCTAGAATGAAGAGCACCATCTTGTATTAATGAGCTGACAGAGCTTGTGAATGGAACCCTCTCCAAGACCTCTTTGTTCTCCCCTACCGCTCTCTGCACCGAGCCTGCCCGCACCGCGCTCAGAGATGAACTGAGATCTGAATGGAGACACACACATTAAGAGCTGGACAAGAGAGGCGGGGGGGGGTCTCTCCCCTGTACCGCTGAGAGGCAGGCTGGTAATCAGGCAGGGGAAGAAACTGAAAGCTTGGTATCTCGAGTCTTAGTCAGACTTTAGGGAGTAGCAGTAATAAGACACTGTGCAGCAGAGGGTGTTTACTTATTCATTTATCTGTTTGCTGCTTCATTCAGGATTTAGCTGCTCTTCCATGTGTTCCTGTCAGAACAAAACCATGTTCCTGTTTACCTGTTTGCATAATTAAAACAGCAGCTGTTCCATCATTGTGTATTAACAGATCAAGAGAAATTGTGTATATGTATATATATACATATATATATACATAGAGAGAGATAGATAGATAGATAGATAGATAGATATGATGAATATATATCTGGGTTTGCCGGATACTAGGAAAATGCTACCTAACAGAATGCATAGTTCCAACAGTGAAGTTTGGTAGAGGAGGGATAATGGGTTTTTCAGGGTTTGGGCTTGGACCATTAGTTCCACTCGAGGGTAATGTTAAGGCTACAGCATACAAAGATGATAAAAGATATTTAAAGATATTGCGGGAGCAGTTTCCAGAAGGCCCTTTCCTGCTCCAAAGCAAGGTCTATAAAGATGTGTTTTGATGTACCATACACCAACTCTAGTGTTCTGCACAGAGCTCTGTTATGGCACAGTGTAGGCACAGTTTTATTTTGTCTAAATGTCATATTTAGGTTTACTCCCTGCGGAGGATGCATACTTATTTTCAATCAGAAATTCAACAAAACAAGTCATTCGACTGGGGATTTTTAAACTTTTGCATATGACTGTATATATACCAAACTGAGCTGTAGAGATCGAGATTAATGGCTAAATGCACACATATAGGCACTATGTACACATATAGATTGTATAATTCTGTAGCTAAGGAATTGTACACCTACATCTAAACCTGCCTTTAACCTTAGTGACCATTCTTTTTTGTTCTTTAGTTCTTTATTCAAGCATTTGTGGTGGAAACACTTGTGAGGAGCTTAATTTTGCCCTCCATTTATAAAGTTACCACTTTGGTGATCCCTGCTTTTATTAATTGCTGTCCAAACGAAACCTTGTATATAAGAATAGCAATTTCCTCCCACTTACGTCATTAAATGATGTTAAAAATTAAACGTTAAACTTAAAAAAACCTAGTGACATTTTGAGAGAGTATGTATACGTATAGACGCACACATGCTTTTGTGTGCATCTATATGTAATCATTTATCCAGCTACATTCGGGCTCAATCTGAGCATCTCTATCTTTATGACTGAGTGGCAGTCTATTGTGCAGCATGCACTTTTCCATATGTCATGTCATGTTCCTCCGTGAGCCCTCTGGAGCGCAAAAGAAAATAAACAATAACCTCCTCCATCAGGTATGACTGAGACAGTACGGCTGTTTTTTAGTCTTATTGCTCGGAGTGGTCGGAGGCCTTTGTTTGTCCGTCTCCTCACAAAGAGAGGGATGGGGGGGGGTCAGATGGCAGAGGTTTGGCACATGGTTTTGACGGATGGTGGTGGCAGGTGCCTCGCATCTCAACGAGCGTCCTTATTAGCATCACAAAACACATGAATTAATCTCCATGTAGGGTCACAGCCAATCGGGGGTGTGATACTCCGAATATAATTTCTTATTCTTCTATCTTGGCAAACTGTATTATTGAAACATACAGAACAGCAGAACACTATTATGTGGGTTCTATTAGAAGTGTGTACATAGAAATAAATACATATAACATATGATCTTAAGATATATCCCCTGTGGATACTTTCAAATGCTTTCAGCCTTCTCTTCGTCTGCATTCTTTGGAATGATTTTGACTGACCACCTAATTTGTTATTCATTCTGGCCTTTCACTGGTGAGTTTGACTTTGGACTGGGTTGTCTGAGGCTATTCCCCCAGGTGCCTGCAATGTAGGTCTTCAGGCTATTTATTGTCTGTTTATTCCCCAGCCCCAAAGGCCTAGCTGATAGTATTTCGAGTTGATCTGTATAGGCTTTCAAAACAGACAAATCAATCGCATTAATGAGATCATTATTCTGTAGCTTTAATTGCTATTGAGGAGAGAACAAAGGGGGAAGACAAATAATAGCTTCATTGTAGAAATTTCATTCGGTTTCAACGAATCCTTAATTGGAAAGTGTGGAACAGCTGTGACACTGCAAATCCATTTCACAGCCAACGTTTGTCCCAGAAAGAAAAGCACTGCGAGTGATAAGGTGTGAAATGAAAGACTGGTTTTAAGATTTTCACACTATTGCCCCCCTCACCACACACACACACACACACACACACACAAACATTATAATATGTTTATTCATCATTGCCATAGGGGTCCAAGTACTCTTTTCCACCCTAATCACCACTGCAACAACACACATCCTCTATAGTATTAAAAGATGATGTGTTTAGGACAAACTTAAAGGAAGTGCAGTCTTGACCTATCACAGGAAAACAATGTACTACTTAAACAATGCACTGCTCCTTAAAAAATCCTAAAATGCTCTGATTTTATATTACATTTAAATTTAATTAGTGCCATATAT
>JBBPCZ010141027.1:0-20411 GCA_037974445.1 Brycinus macrolepidotus | reverse complement strand
GATTGTCCTTCACTGGAAGTAAGGGGCCTAGCCCAAACCCTGAAAAACAGGTGTGTCCCAATACTTTTGTCCATATATCCCAGATAACACCATGTTATTGATTCAACATTGAATTATAGTTAAATGCATTGATTTATGGTCAGAATAATGTCTGTTTATAATGCAGTGCCGTCTGAGGCCTCAAAGATCACAGGAATCAGAAATGATTTTTGGCTTTGTCCCTTGCGCACAGAGATTCTCTAGATTCTCAGAATCTTATGATGTCATGTATGGAAGATTATAAGCACAACAATTCAAATGGCAATTCAATTTGCAATTGGCAATTCAATATTCAATCAGAGCATGTAATTTGAAAATACATTTTGCAATTGGCAATTCAATGTGCAAAGTGCCGATGCAATCCTTAGTTCATTTCAAAATATTTTGTATAAAAAAATAGGATAACTATTCACTGAATTGCATTTCGTATTGCCATGGGTTTTTTGCCGCGTTATTCAAATGGCAATTCATTTTGCAATTGTCAATTTAATATCCAATCTCTTTCAAATACAATAGCGCCCCCGGGCGATTGCATTGCATGTTAGGGAGAAAAACTCAACTGACAATTCCCAACTGTCAGACACTCATCAAGGCGGGCCTTTACTTACAACGTCACTTCCTCGTTCATGGCCTCGCCAGAATAAATTTAGCTGAGTGATTTGTTCATTTAGATCAGTGATTCCCAAAGTGTGAGGCGCAAGAGATAGGGGGAAAGTCATACAGAACTAATGTTTAGCATCCGATTCATTTTCACATCGGTTACGTTAGCAATCTGTTCATTCACTGCTGTCAGAGCCTTAGAGGGTAAAAATGGACAGATATTTAACAGGTACTAAAAGATAAACAGGTGATGCTTCTGAGAGAAACGAGGAAAGTGCAGATAACCGGCCAAAAAAACAAGACAAGTGTGAGTACAAAGTGCTAAAATCTTTATGTAAGAGTAGTGCAAATTGATGTGGTTTTTGAAGCTAGAGAGGGATTTGACGCTAGAGAGGGATTCTGCTGCTCTTGTCGGCTTAGGCAGCTCATTCCACCAGCGGGGAACTACAAAAGAGAAGAGTGGACAAGAATAGGTTTGCCTTGTGTGTAGGGATGGCAGAGCCAGACGATGTTCCTTGAAGGAGTGGAGGGAGCGAGCAGGAACATAAATCTGAATGATGGGATTAAGGTCGCTGGGTGCAGACCCAGATATCACTCTGTAGGCAAGAGTTAGCGAATCGAACTTAATTCGGGCAGCCGTGGGTAGTCAGTGTAGGTCAATCAGCAGTGGGGTGACATGCGACCGTTTGGGTAGATTAAAAACCAGCCTAGCTGCTGCATTCTGAACCAGCTTTAAGGATCTTACCATGCAAGCTGGAAGACCCACTTGTACCAGGAGTTGGGTGGCATACTGAGTTAGGCATGGCCTGATTTTCCTGATGTTGTTTAAGGCGAAGCAACATGACTGAGAGACAGATGCAATGTGGTCAGAGAAAGATAGCTGGTTGTCAATCATGACACCCAGGTTTCTCACCACCTTGGACAGGGTGAGGAGTGAAGAGGCAATTTTTATATTGATATTTTGATGGATAGAAGGTTTGCCTGGGATAACCAGAAGGTCTGTCTAGGGAAGATTAAGCTGTAGGTAGTGATTCTTCATCCATGTGGATCTGTCTGATAGACAAGCAGAGATGTGGTGTGGTCATCTGTTTAGCTGATGGGCTGGAGATGTTCGACCCAACCATGATACCTTGAATGAACGCCCAGAGAGGTAATATTTGAACTAGGAATGAGCTCTGTCTGAGATACCCATGTTTGAGAGGATGGATAGGAGGATGTTGTGATCAACTGTATCGAAGGCAGCTGATAGATCCAGAAGGATGAGAACGGAGGACTGAGCTGCCACTCTGGCCGATTTTAACGCTTCAGTCACTGATAGCAGAGCTATTTCAGTGGAATGGCTGGTCTTGAAACCAGACTGGTTTGGATCAAGGAGGTCATTCCGTGAAAGGAATTTTGAGACCTGTTTGAAAACTGCCCTTTCAATGATGTTGGACAAGAATGGAAGCAATGAGATCGGCCAATAGTTCTCAACTTTGAGGGAGGGCTTTTTGAGCAGAGGTGTAACCTGAGCCTGTTTGAAGCTTCTAGGAAATGTTCCAGAGGTAAGTGAGGAATTAACCACATGCATGATAGTGGGCATGATAGCTGATGAGATGGCCTGTAAGAGCCATGTAAGGATAGGGTCAAGCGGACATGTAGTGGGATGACTACAAGTCTGGAGTTTAGATAGTTCACTCTCTGAGAGAGGGGTAAGAGATAGAAATGATGCACTTTCAACCCAAGTAGGTATAATGTGACAAGGGTTGACCCTGTGGGAATCAAAGAATTGGCTACTGATAGCCACCACCTTTTCAGTGAAAATGGAGGCAAAGACCACTGGTCTGGTGGAGGAGATGAGAGCAATGTTTTGAAGGTAGAGAATAGGCTTTGAGTGTCTGCAGTGCAGTTAATTTTGTTGCTGTAGAATGCAGCTTTGGCATCAGTGATGCTGGATGAGAAGGAGGACAGGAGTGACTGCTGGGTCCCTGGACTTGTGCCATTTTCTCTCAGCAGCTCTGAGATCGGTGTGCAGCCTTTGAATGGTCTCTGTCAGCCATGAGGCAGGTGAGAGCAAGTTGGTTTGGTGGATAGCGGACACAGACTATCCAGACAAGAGCTTAATGTAGAACACGGAGATTCTGTGGAATCATTGACCTTGAGTGAGGAAAACGTGCTGAGAGGAGGCAATGCAGAGGCTACCTCTGATGAAAAATGACTTGTAGAGAGGTTTCATAGGTTGCACCGGTTTGAGACCTGACGTATAGGATCAGGGGAAGGCAGATAGTGAAGTGAATGAAGTAATGGTCAGAGATGTGTAGAGGTGTGACAGTGATGCGATTAGCTGCACTGTTACTAGTAAGGATGAGGTCAAGTACCTTGCCAGCTTTGTGTATTGGAGGACTGCAAACCAGGCTGAGATCAAAAGAGTAGATCAGGGACATAAAGTCCGCTGAGCTGGGATTGTCAAGGTGAATATTCAAATTGCCTAGGATGAGTCATGGGCAGTCATAGTCAGGGATGGCAGACAGCAGTGTGTCTAGTTCATCCACAAAGTGGCCCAGAAGTCCAGAGAGTTTCACAGGCTCAGATACCAGGAGAGCATTGTATTCAAAAGAGGCATAATTAGTAGCAGGCAGTAGCGGTGAAAATTTCCAATTAGTGTAAATGAGAATGCCCGTTCCACCTCCTCGTCCAGACAAACGAGAGGTATGGGAGAATGCATAGCTGGTAGAGAGTCCAGCTGGGGTAGCTGTGTTTTCTGGTCATATCCAGGTTTCAGCGAGAGCAAGTAGATCAAGGGTAGCGCGGTTAGCATGCACAGATGAAGTCAGCTTTGTTGATTCAAAAATCCAGTCTATTCAAAATCCAGTGTATTCTCAAACTAGACTTAATCCCTATCCAGGAAGTCACTTCTACATGGGCTGTTTTGCCAAGCAAGCCATCACAGTGACTGGATAACACTGAACGATACTGGTCTTACTTGGTCAGATGAGTTAAGCACGCTGAGGTTAATCCATGAATGAAATACCTTCTTAGAAGACTAGGTGCTCAAGCTTTTTAACTCTTTCAATTTGAAAGTCATTTTTCAATACATCCATAAGTAGATACCTCAACACATTCACTGAATGGTACATTAGGGTCTTTGATCAACTTCAAGTACCGTTCAGTTCTTATGTTGTGAGACAGGCTGAGGGGTGTGTATTGTCCCTGTCACATGACTTTTAATGTGGAAGATGTAATCAATACCCAGTGGTATATTTTCCAGTAATACCAGAATTACTACAGTTTCGAGTATTTGTTCTGATGTGAAGGTATCCCAGGTGGTTACAAGGGTGTTGATATAGTATGCTAGTTGGTTAATGGTTTCCTAAGTGGTTATTCAGCCTGCGGCAATGGAGGGCAGCCAAGCTTTAACCAGGGGAATTGCCCCCCCCACAGCCATCACGGGTCAGGCCCAGGCCCAGCAATAAGAAAGAGAACAAACCCTGTACTGGAGTTTCTGGAGTTGGAAGCAGAAAATTCTGTATGATGTACAGAATTTTTGATTTTGATACAGAATGTATGATTCATTAGTTTAATTCATTTGGTTAGGCCTATAACTGTGGTTGATGAGAACGGGTGCATCTGTGTTTTAAAGGGCTACAGCAAAGCACTTCCTCATCAATGCTGATCTTGTTGTTCCAGCTGTGTGTCTAATGGCTGGTTCTATTGACTCCAGAATATCACCATTCATGATATAAATGTTGTGCAGGACTGCACTTAGGCTTAACCTTCAGAACCTTGAAAATACTGCATGCCACGTTGTCTTGATCATACCAACTGACCTTTTCATGTTTGAGCCTTTGCATGATGACAGTTGTAGCTCATGGTAGGGGGTCATCAGAGAAATGGGTCTTGACATGCAGGGTCTTCAAATCACTAATAATGAAAAAGCCACCTGAAAGATAGAAACCTGAATGGGATTGTTTCTTAGCATTCTTAAAGAGAAGCAAGATAGCTCAGGAAAATTTCCTGATTATTATCCTGAGTATTTTATTCTACAGATTGAAACTGAAAAAAAAAAAACTTCTGGAAAAAAAACCCCCAAAGAAGTCTGATGTTGTCTGATGCTGAACGCTTATGGCCTCTTGAACAATGGGGTATATCAAATGTTTCTTAAAAAAAGAGCCTCCCATTCTTGACTCCATCCATGGTCATGAGGACTAGGTACCAGGCTGCAGGTTGCTCTCTCTGTAAAGAAAATTCTAAGGGCTGGCACATGAGGGTTTAAAGTATAACATTCAGTGTGTTCGTTAAGCTGTAAGTAAATAATCCTGTTGTTTTGTTTACTAATGACAAATGATTATGACGATGAAATTAAATAATCCTGATTTTGAAACAGATCAGGATACATCAACAAGGGTTTGGGTTATTTTTTAAAATTTGTATTTATTTTTCCATGATTCCAGATTGTGTGTTTTGTTTTTATTGCTGTTTAGTTTAGTGTGTTCAGCCCGTATGTTTGTCAGTTTGATTCTACTGTGAGATGCCGCTGGTTCTGTCCGGATGGGCTTTTACCAGCTCAGGCTGAGGACGGGGTGAACAGGTTTGAATACTTTGTGCATGGAGGTTGGAGTCAACTCACTTTTCCAGCATGTATAGAGAAAAGCACAGAAGATACCAGGGTTACAGACTTAAGTTGTCCCAGAATGATAAAATAGTATAGAAGTGAAATACTGGGTGGAGAAATCATAGAACAGAAAACTGCAAAACTTGGGAAAATCAGATGAAATCTAAAAAAAAAATAGTAGAATTTTGTTATTGATGACTACTGAATAATTTCTCTTGTTAATACTTTATTTCACACATTAATATCTCATAAAACATAGATTTAAACATATGCGCAAAGACACGTCTAAGGAGATGTGCTTAGAAGACCATATGCTCCATCTTTCATCTTTTTTATTTTGGAAATCACCTTTGTATACAGCCAAACATGGAACTGAACTCCAGTGTAACAAATACTCGAGGATTCAAGTTGAATTTCGGTCTTTTACAGAATGAATCATTTTGTATGGGAGAATGTCTGTTTTGTAAGTAAATTGATTGTTTTAAATATAGGGCCTCTCAATTTTTATATCATTGTTCCAACAGGTGCATTATTAAAGAGAAATAAAGTAATCGATCAGGTCTTCAGCAAATCTGTCCTCTCAGGAGGCGGTGAGAAGAAACTTCTTGCTCTACAGCCAAAACGTGATGTATTATACAAAGCCAAAGATGCTTTTATTAGATCTCATGCTAAATAGACTCAGGAGAATGAACAAAGTTCAGCCCTTTATTGTAGGTTACGAAAAACAAGATGAGAGGAATCCCAACAGATCATTTAATAAATGGAAAGCAGTACTCATATTACCAGCTGAAGTTTTATCAAAAACTGTAACCCTTATCCTTCTCTTCCAGTGATGCCAATATCTATCCAGTAACTATTTTTGCAGAGATCTATGGCCATGATATCACTTTGGACCAGCAGGACAAAGCTCTACAGTTCTTATCTGTTGGCAAATGGCCAGACATTGATTTCTTTGTGCCCACATGAGAGACATACTTTAAAGAATACTTTATCATGCTTTAATAGAAAGATGACACTACTCTGTTTCTCAAAACATTGCTTAAGTGCCCAATATGCAACAGATTCTACACATTTTCTCAAAAGCATCAGGCCATATCAGGATATGACAATACATGATTGCACTTTAGTGCCTCTTTGTGGAAATCCCATTAGAAACACTGAGAAATATCTTGATATTCATATTACAAATAATCCCTCTGAGAATGAAAACCAAAGAAAATAAAACAATCAAATTATTTAATGAATGTATTATTTAATAAGAGCACTTCTGGTGAGAGATTGTAAGTTTGCTGGTCTTAAAGCATTAAGTTTTGATCCTTTCAGTAGAGCCATTATAATGAAATATTCTGGCATCCCATAATGGTTTTCCCCATTTTGTTTAAAAATGTGAAAGATGTGATTTTTCTGACAGACGCACTTTTGCATTCTGGACAGTCTTCTCATCCACCACTGGTCTGACAGGTTGATGCTAATATATGTGGCAGCTCTTCTTGAAGCTGCTGCAGAGGATGATCGACTGTGTGTAAAGCTGCATCAAGGCAATAAGAGGAACTGCTTTCTAAAAGAATCTGAGATAGAAGGTCGTTTGATTTGTTTACCACTTGGACATGTAATGTAATTAAATGGAATTTAGGTACTACTGAACTACTACTGTATGGTATCACCATATTCCAAAACAACGGGCATGGAGTCCCCCGCCTCCACTTTCATAGTTAAAACTGCTCCTACTCTTCTGGGAAGGCACTCCACAAGATTTTTGAGGGTTTCTGTGAAATTTGTGTCATACCGGAAAAGTCCCTCCCTAAACTGTTTAAACTGTATCCACAAGTCCTTGTATGCTGTAACATTAACATAGCCCTTCACTAGGACAAGAGGCCTTGCCCACGCCAAGGCACTGATCTTTTAATAATAGCACTTAAAGCTGACCGGAGCATATCTAGCAGGGCGGACATTTCATAAAGCGACTTGTGGCAAACTGGCAAGCACTCAGTACAAACCTCCAGATTTTCTCTGTGAAGACTGCATTCCTGTGTGCTTGCTTTTAAACACCTGTTAGCAATGAGTGTGACTGAAACACATGAATTCAATAATTAGGAAGGGTACCCACATACTTTTGTCTAAACAGGGTGTATAATTCTCTTGTTTAAGCTGTATGCTATTGAATATTGAAGCACTCAAACAGCTCTTACCACAAAATGTCCACTAGATGGAGGCAGAATATATGAAGAAAATTAAATCATGTCCAACTCTGACCAAATTTCTAGTTATAAAACCCTTACATCCAGGTTTCTGTATTGACTTAATGATGCTGCTAGAGTGTATAGATTAAGCCATAATTATTTTGTTTGCTGATAAAATTTCTAACCTGTTGGTTGTTACTGTATATCAGAGATCAGAGTTATTGAGTAATAAAATCATTACAGCACAAATACAGTTTTCTGATCATTGAGAGGAAGTTGAAAGTGCAAGAAGAATGACCATTCATTCATTCATTCATTCATTTTTACCAAACGTCACCTGTACAATAACATGATGACACAATAAAAAAGGTCAATGAATTTTTTAAAATTTTTGTAATATATCAAAAATGCTTACAATGACTGCTTACAATTACTGAGAGCACAAATATAAAGTTGCAGGGAAAGTGGGGAAATGATAGAAAGCGTGTATACATCTGTATACAAATAAAATATACATCTGTCATAAAGAGGACCTCAAAAAATACATCAGTGTCAGAAAAAAAGACATAAAATACGCAACAAATGGAAATTGCATATATAAAAAGACAGAAGAGATAAAGCACAAGCAAAGAGCTGAGAAAAAAACAGACACGAGGATGGTGTTGTCTTGAGGAAGAAGCGGCTCTGGTTTTACTGTTTCTAGGGCCCAGTCAAAAATGTTTGATTTTAATAGAGAATAAAATCTTTACAGTGTAGTGGATTCTAGTCAGCGTGTCTGGCCAAAGTGCTGGGCTGTAAGAAGGAATCATAACGTTAGTTTCGATTACTACCCCTACAGTTAATTGCCGTGACCGTGAAGGCTTGGTGCAAAGAGTAGCAAGTCTGATGAATAGTAATTGTGTCCAACATCTGTTTCTCATTGAACTTTTATTCGTTTTTCTTCTTTTTTCTGCTTTCAAGAAAGCTGACTGGGTGGCTAGGTGCTGCAGTATTGCATTTATTCATTTGTTTAGCCAGTCTTTTCTGGCCAGTTGCATTGTACGCATGCTGGTAATGACCTCCACTGGGAAGATCCAAGTCATGGGTAGGGTCAGTGAAAAAAGATTTTTAAAACAGAAGTTTTTAAGATGGAACATGTATCAGGCTGTGTAACTGATAATGAAGCGGAGTGATGGTGCTGCTGTAGACAGAGTTCCATGCTTGACTATCGAGGTTCAAAGGAGGGATGGAAACAGGCCAGAAGAAGAAGATCTGAAAGCGTGTCAGGGCTGATAGACAGGGAGATCAGAATAAAACAGGAGGATGCATGATTATTGAGGGATTTATTTGTGAGAGGAAGTTCTGGCATGAGGAACCAATAAAGATTATGAAGTCCAGGTGTGATGTTGTGCCAGGACTGAGGCAGCTTAGTTCTGGGCAGCCTGGAGCTTAGGGAGAGATGACTCCCTTAGAGTCTACATGACCATAAAGGCATAAATGGTAAGTGTCAACACTGAATTCAGTGTTGTTTCTAAACTTTATGCCTTCTCCATGTATTTTTTTTCCCCAATAAACAGGCGTAGATGTAGAACAAAGATGGATAACACTGGAAAACAAAGATTTTGCTACTGAACGTAAAACATGTGATTTACATGAAATCGACTGTGCTGAATCCAAATCTGCTATCAAAATTTTCCTAGCACGTCCAGATTTTAAGATACAGGCACCATATTGTTTTGCAATAATTTGGTATTTTGATAAGATAAGATAAGATAAGACAAGATAAACCTTTATTAGTCCCACGAGTGGGAAATGTGCATTGTCACGGCAGAAAGTGGACAGAACAAAGTTAAGAGCAGCAAAAATGTAAAAAAAGTAGAATTAAAACTATACCAACAGTACAGTATAAAAAGTACACTATACAAACAATCTGGAAATATAAATATGGATGAGTGTATTGAAAAATATATATGTATATATATATATATATATATGTATATGTAAACTTAGATAAGTATATATGTATATACACATATTGTTGCACGGCAACATAACAGCTGTTTCAGTCATGTGTATGTTTGCTACTGCCTCGTTTGAAATCCGTTTCCTGGTTGAATTCAGTGCTGTGAGAGTTTAGGCCTGTTAGAGCTGATCTCAGCTCAGTTTAAGTCGAGACGGATCACAGGCTCGTCTGTTTAATAGGGTTTTCTTGGATAGAGGATAAATGTTTAAGCAAAACCTTGTCATGTTCCTCAAACCACTCCTGAACAGTGTTTTCAGTGATGCAGGGTGCATTATCCTGCTGAAAGAGGCCGCTGCCATTAGGGAAGGGGCTCTAGGCTTGGCTCTAGCCTTCACTCTACATGCACATCAGTGAGCCTTCGGCACCCGTGACCCTGTTGCCCATTTACCAGTTGTCCTTCCTTGGACCAGTTTTGTTAGGGAGGTACAACTGCATACCAGGAACACCCCACAAGACCTGGTGTTTTGAAGATGCTCTGACCCGTTCATGTAGCCATCACAGTTTGGCCCTTGACAATTTTACCTTTGCCCATTTTCCCAGTGTAGTCTCTGCAGGATGGAGTATTTGGTGTGCTGATATGTGACTTGTGCATCAGAGCAGACATGCCAAAAATGTATGCCAGACCACAATCAATAACTAAAAGACAACAAGTGGTGGGCGTATTCTGTAAACATACACATTATCCCACACACATGGTAGGTTTTAGACATTATTAATTTAAGAGATTTCTAAAAGAGAATTTGGCTATTTAATGTTAACATTTACTTTTTCTTCAGGTCACTGTGTTTTTTCATTATAATGTTTTTGTGCAGTGTCAGTGCCTTTCTTACTTAAAGGATTATAAATGTATTAATAATTTAATTCATATTAATGATTCAGGACTTCTGTAAGAGAATTTGGCTATTGAACATTAACATAACTTGGTTTACTCTTTGGGATATGGAGACAGAATTTCCGTGTGGTCGTTTTTCCTGACATGCTGTATGGGCTGGACGAACTGAGGTGCAGGATGGACACAGTAAAAGCAGACTGCATGCGCTGAAATGCAGGCTGGATGGGTCTGACACATTGAGCTGCATGGTGGATGCACTAAAAAGCAGAATGGATGCACTGAAATGCTGGCTGGACAAGCTAGGTGAACTGAAATGCAGGCTGGAAGGGCTGGATGCACTGAGGCGCAGGATGGACGTATTGAGGCACAAGCTGAACGCACTGAGCCACAGGCTGGATGCACTGAAATGCATGCTGGACAGAACAGATGCACTGAGGTGCAGGCTGGACGCACTGAGACGCTTGCTGGGTCCTTTGAGAGGCTGGCTGGATGGATCAAGATGCAGAGGAGTGTTTAGGTGTTTCCTGAAGTCTTACTGGTTTATTCTGGCACAGTAACAACACTGGAAATATTCATGTTCTCTACATTCCAAATGACAGAATATGCTGAAATTCAAAAATAAAAAAGCAGTAAACGTTAGGGTGTGGCATATGGTGTAAATTCGGTCTGACTACTTTGAGACTTCACACGTACTACTGCAAACTACATTGCTCATAACGTGCTATGTTACTTTAACACTAGGCAACCCACAGGTTCTCAGTTTACATCACTAAGAACTTCAAATGAAATGCAATGTTAGAACTTATATCCACGCCGCACAAAGCGGTGTTTACAAAAAAAAAAAAAAAAAGAACTGTGAAGTAGCAAGTTAAAACAAAGAAAAACTGGGATAGAATTTCACTTTGGTCAAATTTTGTTGATTCAGTTAGATTACTAATAACTAAGTTCACTAGCCATTACTAATTGGCAGTGGTGGTCCTAGATTCAATGGAGCATCTCAATGGGGTAAACCCTCCTCTCCCTTTCCAGGGATTTCAAAAGGCTATGTACTGGCTCTTCTCTCCATCACCCCAAAATAACAAAGATTATAAGAAATGTAGTATGTGTATGTAATATAATACTAACATTTATTTTATTTATTATGGTATTCAACCCTATACGTTATTTGAAATCATCCCGTTTTACTATAAATACAGTCACGGATAAATATACTTGATACTGACACTGTGGGACTATTTTGAAATGCGGTGGAGAAAACAAGAAATCCAAGACAGAACCCACTGAAAATCTGACTAAATATTTTATCTGATCTGACAAACTTAAATACTAATAAAATGAACACAGACGGGATGCCACAATAAAAGAAATTAGAAATGGCCAAACTGATGTCAGCTGTAACGTGCTGTAACTTGTTGCAGGCTAAAGCTTACGAAAGTGAAATGTATATTTACAGTCATTTTATCAAATGCCACTTATGAATGTAAACCATTGACTCATACCTAACTAAAAAAACTAAACCAGACGAAAAAAAAATGTTAACTGATAAAATTTGAATTTTCTCATTTTTGACTCACATTCGTGATTCAGTAACGGCCTAAAGTGAGACTAAACTGGGAATGCATCTGTTAATTGCGCTGAGACAGAAAATACATGATTTATAACAGATAATACTAGTATAAAAATGAACCAGACATAGTAATATAAAACTTTCTTTAGTTTTAAAAATGTCTAACCTCAATTCATTGATTAAGTCTGTCCTTTGACAAAGTTCATTTGAAAATATGATGACGTCTTCCTAACCCTTTCAGTGAGTCCAGTGAGACACACAGCATTCCCTCAGCATTTCATTTAAATTTGGAATTATTACCCGCCACTGCCCTAACAAATGGTCTCCAGCTGTCGTATGGTACCTAGATAGTGCCCCACTTTGTGGGTTTGGGGGCAGCAGGGGTGCACTCTGTAGTGCCTATGTAGGAGGTTTAAGGGGGTTTATAGCTATCATCAAAAATGTGTTGATATGACTGATACTTAGGGTCCCTTTTCCCAATTTTTTTTGGGAGGCCCCAAACCTTTGCTCTGTTTGTCTGTCCTGACGATGTGCCCCTACACCAATACCATTATCTAGCAAACTAACATTACTGTTACTTCAGCTTCAGCTTTTCAGGTAAGTTTAGCCAAATCTTTTTCACATACGGGTGGTCTCTTTATTTTAGAAAGAGACCAAATTTATACCAGACATACAAGTCTGTCAATGACTATAATTAACTATAATTAAATTTCCAATTTGTTCATATCATGTAAGAAATGTTCTATGCTTACCGCCATACCTCCAGAATACATAAAGAAAATTATGTGCTTGGTTCCATCTACTTTGCTGCACTCTTTTCCTGTTGACATGCCCACCTTTCGACACGCCCACTAACCTTTCAAATCGCCTGCTGAGCTTTTGACATGTACACTAACTTCTAAACGTGCCCACTAGCTTTGACAGACCCCCTAACCTTTTGATGTGTTCCCCCCCTTTCAACATGCCCACTAAACTTCCAGTTCCAAGTGTTTGGAGCATGTGATATGACAATATAATCATATTTTTGTACACTATCTAGCATCTTTTGATTTTATCTGGCACATAATTCGCCAGAAAATGTCTTTTGAAAAGTACACATTTCACTCCATCTGAGTTTAAGTGTTCTCTGGCAAGCAAGTGGGTTTTAATATTAGTAGATCCAGTCCCTTTGACAGACATACATCAGATTCCACATTTGACAGACGAAGTGGTATGATGTTGGAGCAGTTCTCTTTTTTCTTCGGTCTTCACCCCTACCCTTACTCTAATACAGATTCTGCTCCATCTCATGTGTCAATTAGACTTTATTGCAGAGCTCCACAGGCTTCAGCAAACTGCAGCCTGACTGTTCTTGTGTGTGGTAAACCGTCTGATATCATGCAGATGTATTCTTCTCTATATGGTAGTCTTTGATGCATCCATGCACCCTTGGAAAACCTTTTTAATCTATTCTACAGTTTTTCTTCATAATTGAAACTCTTGCTAAGCTCATCAGTGCAGTTTCTCCTCTTAATCAGTCATACCAACCAACTGTTTTTGATACACCTGAGGTGTCAGCCTGTCATTATTCAGCCTGTTTTACTGGTTGCTGTGTTTATGACCGCTGCTGCAGTGTAGCATGGCCATATAGTGTTTGACAAAGGTTTTTCCTTTTTTGTGGTCTTTGATACCAGTTATTTATTCTTCATATGAAACTTGCTTGTAGCCCCACATGGCAAATAGAGAATAAGGGACTTGTGTCCCTTCGCTCTGCGCATCCTGAAGTGAGGTATGCACAATTGGCCCACTTTTTGGGCCAAAAATGACAAAATTGAATGGCAGTTTGGTCTCTAGGTGGCGCATTACCCTAGCTCATTATGATTCTTTGGTGTAGTAGCGCCACCTAGTGAATAACACCAATTGCAAAATATAGCGCTTGATTAACCAATGTGTTTTGACATAACTGTTCACAAAATTCTACCACAGTCTTTAGAAGCACACCAGATTTTGACAAATTTCATCCACAGGGATGTGCTGCAACTGACCACAGTTCTGTTTACCTTGCTGAACAAAATGGCCACCAATGACCACTCTAAATTCAACAGATAATATATCCCTGTGCCAATATCTTGTGGAAAAAAAGTTTAAGCTTCATGCCCTACATCACTACCACATTATTTGGATGCACACCAGATTTTGTGAATATTCCTGTATAGTAGGTGCTTAAACTGATACATTTCAATGTCTCAAGAACTGCTTAAGCTAAAGTTTTGAAATCTGGTATGTTTATACTGGACTACATTTGCTCAGATTTCCTACAGCTCCATTTGACTCGATCTACAAAATGGCCACAGATAGCAAATCAAAATTCAGCAGCCAATACATGCCTGAATGGCCAATCTTAATGAAAATTTGTAGAGTCATTTATATTGGAATATTGATGCTATTTTTTTCGAAATTTCCAACCATTCAGCCATAGGATGTCACAACAACAAGATACAACATGCTTTCCTCTGTTCCTTTGACATGGAACAACGCGGTACATCTATTTGGTTTTAATGGTGGTAAACAACAAAAAAGGCTCCAGGTGCAAATGCCACATCTAGAACCAACTCTATAACTGCTCTTTTGTATGTGAGTTAGTGATGCATTCACACACAGCTGCCCAGGAGAAAATTGAGCAGTCGATTTAAAACACAAAGACCTTGCATTAAATGGCTGTAAGTCCTAAACAGTTTACTCACTAAAGCTAACTGTCTTTACTTTTCTGATTCAGTAGAGTCCAAACCCAGGGTAATTTCCCTCCGCATCAACAAGAGACAATCAATAAAGTACAATAACAAATGGAACAAATGATAAAATGACAAAGAATCTGGAACATAGCACTGAGCAAAGAGAAAGTTTTCAGTGCAGTTAAGTTTTAAAAGAAGAGACAGATGGAGAGCCTTGGCCAGAGTTTAAGGACCACGGCACTAAATGGCTGGCCACAAAAGGACAAGAGCGTGGTAGACAGAACTGTATTGTACTAAACAAAGAAAATCCAAAGCCAATCCTCAGTTCTAGAGCCCCCTCCCCACTTCAACTCAGGAGAGGCTTGTTAATTAGCTAATTAGTTGATCAAGTTTTTTGGGATCGTGGAAACCTCTAAAATGGCTAGAGATGGAGGGCCTTCAGGTCAGAGTTGGTAATCACTGCAAAAGACAATAGAGGTGGTGTACTGATTTCAATTGAAGGGTTTTAGTTAGGAGCTTGAGTCCTTTAGTCCTTGAAGAAGGCAAGAGATAATGAACACAAACAGCTGAGTTAGAGAACTCATGTAGGGCTTGAACATAAGGGATCAAATATCACACCATTATAGCCTAGCAATCAAACCACGGCATGTTTGGATGAAGCCAAGGTATATTATAAAAGGGGACCCAGAGCTGATCCCTGGGGCACTCCTTGAGTGCAGGATGCATGACGGGGTGTATGTTTTCTAGTTATAACAAAATGCTGTTTATTAGTGAGATAAAACATGAAGAAAGCAAGTGCTGTGCCTGCAGCAGCAACTGAGCAGAGACAGAAGTATGTTACAGTTCAAAATACCACAGGCAGCATCTGCAGAAAGAAGGAGGCCATAAACACCTGTGCTGTGGACTATGATGCCAGAGCAGATGACAGACCAGGGAGGACTGTAACATGGGGGAAGTTTTAACACCCCCTGTTTCACCAACCAGAACTAAGCTACAGGGGTGTTAGCACTATTGTACATGCCCACCACCCTCCCTCTACACCATCTGCTGCTTCTTTCTCTCTTACAAACAAGTGTATGTTGTCACAAAGCAGTTTCACAGAAATCTGACTCCAAGTCCCCAGTAAGCAAGCCTAAGGCGACAGTGACAAGGAAAAATTCTCTCCTTCATGTGAACAGTTATTCAAAGGGGGAGACCCATCCTCCTCTGTTAGGGACTGGAAAACAAAACAATAACAAACAATTAGTTATGAGCTAATTTAAGGAAAGACTTAGGAACATGTAGTGATTAATAATGATAAAACTGATGAATGATGAAAAAGAGATAAAGCTTGACTTTCAGCAGACAGATAAATCCGGGTTTATCAGAGGAAACAATTATTGTTACAGCTTAATATTGGCCACGCAAAGGTTATCTAAAAAAGTGGGAATGAGAGTAATGTTCATGATTGCTATGAATGGGATCATTTGAGCAGGTAAGGGCATCAGCAGGACGAGGAGTCTAGCAGCTCCTAATGTGTCTAATGTGTCTATTTAACTTTGCAGAAGCTGTCAGTTTTCTCAGGAACTATAATCATGCAGGTGAGGTCTGTGCAGGAGGGCCTGCAGCACATGGGGCGACACCATAGCAATGGAAATGGTCTAGAGGGCAAACAAGAGGAACATTTGAGATAATTTAAAGTTATCGTTTAATGTTGTATTGTACATATATTACATATTGGTCCCTTCACAAAATGGTGATTAAATAAATACAAAGACAATACATATAGTGTGATCAGTGTGTGTGTTTGTATATATATATATATATATATATATATATATAGACACTTTTATTAGGTAACCACAAAAATCTGTTGGGGACTTTATCTGTTATCATGTTCAATTACAAGCAAGGCAATGCACAGTACCATGACCACTGGTATATGCACATTTTGATGATATATTTTTAAATCTCTGTACAGTTTTGGTGGAGTATGGGTATTTGGATGGTTGGAAATTACAGTTATAATTTTGCA
The DNA here is from genome assembly GCA_037974445.1 of Brycinus macrolepidotus. Lineage (NCBI taxonomy): Eukaryota > Metazoa > Chordata > Actinopteri > Characiformes > Alestidae > Brycinus > Brycinus macrolepidotus. The sequence goes on along the minus strand of JBBPCZ010141027.1, from coordinate 3,875 downwards.
CAGTTTGGTTTATATTTGACCGGAGTCTGGGTTTTGCTGGCCGGGCCTCCCCCCTGTTAGTCCCCGGTTTGAGGGAGAGGTGAGCGGGTCAGCTCGGTGAGCACTGCCGCCCCCTGGTGGTGGAGAGGCTCACTGACGATTGAGCCCTCCGAGTCTCCGTACTAGATGCTGAGGAAAAAACCTGCTCCGGTGGTTTATTCGCGCTTGCATCCTACGGGCGGAGAGAAAGGAGGTCGATTGCAGCCGGAGATGATGCGCGGTCCTCGGGATACGGACCAGGCTGGAGCGCTGTGAGGGAGATGGAAGCCTCCGCATCCGGTGTGTTTGGGCGAACCCGTCTCCCTCCTGCGAGCCTGCCATCCTGCTCCGAGACTGATGGACTAACCGCCGCTGTCAGGGAATAACGGCGGCTGCCTGGCAACCACAACATCTGCCCGACCTGCACCTGCACCTGCACCTCGTTTTACCCCCCCTCTCTCAGAAACCCTCGGGACCTGCCCTGGATGAAGCCCCGCTCGGTAAAGTGACAGTTCCCAGAAAGCAGGCAGCTCCTCCGGTCCTCGGCTGAAGTGCATAAACAAAGAAATGCGTCCCTAGGAGAAGCAGCAAGAGGAGGAGGAGGAGAAGATTTTTCCTGCCTCGCTTCGCCATTCAGGTAAGACATCGAACTATCGAGGGCTAAAGATGATGGACTGCAAATCCTGCACTCCACCTCCACTTGGTCTTTGTTTTTTCTTTGCATTTAAAGCTATCTTTGCAGCCTGCCATCTTGATTCAGGCGTGCAGAGAGATGGAGCTGTTTCAGATCACAACACAGACGATGGGCATTCTCGCAGAGCTAGCTTCAACTTCTGATGTGGCCAAAATAAATAAATAAATAAACAAACAAACAGATAGCATCAGTCCTGGAAACGCACAGGGAAAGCCGTCCTCCGTCCGTTTGGGTGGGAGATCAGCCAGCATCCGCCGTGCTTTGTCACAGTTGCAGCGCCATGCGCCGCTTTGTGCTGTGCAGACTCGGAGGATGAGAGTTTACTCACCTCTAGCCTTTTCGAGACTAGAGCTTTAAACATCTAGACTTTTGACCCCGATCTTCCTCTCACTCTCTGTATTTCTCATTTTGTGCCTGGTTTTGTTCAGTGATGGTGGGGCGACACTTTTACCCTCCATCCAGAGAGACTGCTGGATGTAGAGACTTGAGCTTGCTCCCAAACTGCGCACTGCTACCCTGAACAGTGAGTAAAACAATAACAGTGCACGGCCGTCAGAAGGGATGTGCTGGGATGTAGCATGTGAAGTGTAGGAGTGTGGGGGTTTGGGACTTCAGCACATAGTTACTTCAAAAAAGCCGGACACTAGACTTCCAGAAGGCCTCAAAAGCCATGAATTTACTTTATCCCCCCCCCCCAGTGTTTTTTTTTTTTCTTTTTCTTAAGAAGCAAAACTATGTAGGTATTTACCATTATATACATGGTTTTTATTGAGATCATGAGGCTGTTTTTGTTTTATCAAAAATGATCCCATTATCTCAATAAAAACAGTGTCCAAGATATCACAGCAAAAATGGCCTAATTAATGGGAGATGTTGAGAAAACACATGTCAGAGAAAACAAAGGGTACATATATATATATATATATATATATATATATATGTGTGTGTGTGTGTGTGTGTGTGTGTTGTTTTAGAACTTTTGTACAGACTAGATGCAGTTTCGAAATTCCAGCAGTGTGGAGAGTTGTTTTTTCTGAGATACTCGGTCAGCTTTGGGAAGATGGCAAATCTAAAGTGTGCGACCTCCAGGCACCCTTTGGTCCCACAAGAAAGGTGGCTGCTGAAGTCGATGTCAGAAGCCAACTAATGGATATCCTAAATAAGCGAACATGTGCTTTATTATGCTCTGTTTATGTTGTACACAAGGAAACCTGAATGAAATGCACTGAAATATGCTAAAATATGTAGCTGTGGTGTTGGAGCTTCTCTGAAAAGTTCCACATTGAATGTTGTACTAGACATGCCCGGAGCATAGTGTGTTCTGCTGTTGCTAGTATGTATAAAATATGCAGTATGCTGTTGTTTGGACGCAGCCACAGTTCTACTGAATGAAAAGTACCTGGCTTGGCATCTGGTCAAAATCTGAAGTCCTAAACCCTTGGCTAGGGATGGAGCTGTGACTGGTCACCCTGCAAAAACATTGCGATTGGTTAGAAGCGAATTTGCATGTTGTCGCCTTCTGAGTTTTCAGTATATGCAAAGGCTAACATCGTGATAATGATTGACAGATAATTTATTGTGCTGATATACATGCTGGTTGAAGACTTTTTCTTGATCCGCCATGCCGTGATATTGGCCTTTTCTGAGCTTTGAATAATTGAAACAGATGAAATGCTTCAGCAGTAAAAAAAAAAATGCAATAAAAAACAATAATGTTTATTCAACATTTTACAGGCTTTGGTGCACTAAATCCAGTTAATACACCTGGCTGAGGTAATGTAGCCCTGCACCGACATCAGAGTATTAGAGGCTTATTGTTGGAAATGCACTCTGCAGGGCTTTAGACTTTATAGAGGTTGACTCACCTTTGCCAAGTATGCCATTAATAAATGGTGTAACTCTCATATGTCTCAAGTGTTTTCACTCATTTCCAAAAATAATTTCCATTTTTGAATGACATGTTTAGCTATGCAGTCTGAACTGTTGTGAAAATTTGGAAAGGTTTTCTTCTCTCCGAGCTTTGTTCACTTATCTTATAAAATGGTTTTGGCAGAACTCTTACTTTAGCTTTTTGCCAGTATTATTAATACAGTGATCATATTATGACAGACATCACTAATGCCAACATAGCAGTGTGACTTTGCTTCCTTCTTGCTTTTAACACAGGTCACAAAGGAGCATGTGTCTAATCCCTTTACATGGTATTATAGACTCGACAAACAGTCTGTGTAGTGTAGTCTTTGCAGTCTTTGGCTGGTTGAGGCAAATATGACATTTTAACAGTTCACCCAAGTTATGAAGCAGGTACTTCTCTATGTATGTCCAAGCCTCATTTAGAATTCTCTTTCATCCTGCTCAATGTTTGCGCTCCTCTTGAGCTGTAAGGTGGAGGAGAACTGGGGTGTGTCTGTGCTCTGCTGCAGTTTTTAAGGTGAGTCTGAAAGTGATGAGGGGAGTGAATGGCCAAGCTCAAAGGAAGTGAAAGAGCTGGCTGTTTAAATGGAAGTGTATTGATTTCGGGTCATTCCATACTAACTCGCCTATCATGAATTTTCTTAAAAGATTCATGTGAAAACCTCTGTTAAATGCACAGGATCTTACAAAATACTGTTTTAGCTATGAATTTTTGCTATGATATTGCATTCTATTACGTATTACTTTATTATTTGTACTATCCATAATTTGTTTACTTTGAGTTTTTTTTGTCTCTGTGTGGTACTTATGTAATCCTTGTCTTTCTGTCTTTGTCATCTTGTTCCGTAGGTCTGGACAAAATATTAATCTTTGTTCCTTAGCTCAATACACATATATAATTTTGTAATTTCAGACTTTTCTGAACTAATTTCTGACATCGTGAACTAGTAGTGTTAGAAAAAACAGCAAATCCAAGCTAATCACACCTAAAACACTAATGCAGCGCCATGCATTAATATATATATATATATACATGCATATATATATTAGGGGTGCAACGGTATAGGTATCCCACGGTACGGTACGTACCTCGGTATTTGGGCCACGGTTTCGGTTCAGTTTGAACTAGGGCTGTCAGTAGATTAAATACATTTACATGTGGCAGGTGTCGTCAAGTACTTGAGTCAGACTGACACACATCACTGTTTTACAAGAGATTTTAAACTCTGAGTCGAAAAAAGGAACAGTA